>LPNX010146916.1:136113-172578 GCA_001517045.1 Pseudotsuga menziesii
ATCCTCGTGTCATGTAACTTAGCTATGTTGCTTCCCTGGTTGTTGTCCATGTTCAAATGAATGCATCCAGAAAGGGGACTATTTATAAATCCATGCAACATCCATCTGGATGGCATTTCTTAACATCTAACAATGGGTTTCCCTATAGCTTCCATGATACCCTGAGCAATATGGTTTGTGAGCCTCCCATACCCACCATTCATTTTTCTAGCAACCTGTGAATCCTTTGTGTGCATGTATCCGTTAGAAACATGATTTGTGAGCCTCCCATACCCACCAATCATTTTTCTATCAACCTGTGAATCCTTTGTGTGCATGAATCCATTGGAAAAATGATTTGTGAGCCTCCCATACTCACCAATTATTTTTCTATCAGACTGTGCATCCTCCGTGTGCATGAATTGGTTGAAATTGAACCAAGTCTTGGATCCATGGATCTACATGGTGTATTAATTTCTGCATTGACCCCATGGTTCCGAGTACTAGAGTCCCTCCCTCGCATAACATATAGACAGTACCCCAAACATAAAAGAAAATTAATTTCTTTGTGTTATCACATTTGCATTGGCCATATTGTTGTCCTTGGTCTCGGAAATGTAGGGTGTAAATGTTAATCTCCTCCTTTTTCCTTTACCTTCCCTCAAAAAACATGTATGGACCAATTCCATTGTTAATCTCTTCTTCTCCCGCCAAATGTTCGTAGGTCTAAATGTTGAGCTCTTCCTTTTCTTTTACCTCCTTGAAAAAAAATTGTATGGACTAATTCCATTGTTAATCTCTTCTTCTCCCTCTAAATTTTTCTTGCAGTTAAGATCTTTTCTTTGGAAGGCCGTGTACCCTCTTAAGTTAATTCTAAGCTCATGTCCTCTCCTTCTAAAAATTGTATGATTTAATTCTAATGTTAATCTCCTCTTCTACTTCTAAATGTTACTTGTAGTTAAGATTATTTCTTAACTATTTAATTGATTCAAAAGCTCTAACCTCACCTCACCTCTTCTCCCTTTCAGTAACAAGAAATGTATAGTATAATTCCAATGTTAATATCCTTTTCTACTTCCAAGTGTTACTTGGAGTTAAGATCTTTCCTTTGGAAGGCCTTATGCTTTTTAACTATTCAATTGGTCTAAAAACTCTAACCTCATAAAATCGTGGTTTTGAATGGTAACGTTTTACTCTTAAATTTTTGGTTTTTATTCACATATGAAATGTTGTTGCATGTTTCTTTCTAGAACATGTATCATTTCTATCGTTTTTCAAGGCTATTGTTATAGTAGTGTAATTTTTTTTTAATTTATTGAGTCCTTGGAGATGGATGAGATCGAGGATCTTGAAGGAGTATATAATCAAAAAAAAAGAGAAACACACACAGACACTGTAATTTAAGACATGGTACAATATTATGTTCATTTTTCAATATGTTGTGGTAGAAGAGGCTCAACAATATTGAGAATGAATGATAAATATAAAAGTGAATTGAAAAGGGATTTGCAATGATTAGCTCCCTCACTCCTGTAAAAACCCTACCCACCCCTTTGACTATTCCTTGGCCCTCCAGCTTTGCTAAGCGACTCTGCCTTGTAGGCCCATGGATCGCCCTGAGGAGGGGGCGTTCGACCCCCTCCCCACTAATACGAATCTGAATCCGCATTCGAACTCCAAGTCCTCAAACGAAATAGTGGAAGACAATCCGTCATTGAAAGATATGGAGACAAAAGAAGACCTCATTGCCTCATTGGAAAAAATAAATGATGGAAAAGGGAAAAAAACTAGTACATGCATATCAAAATCTGCTCAACTCCCACTCATTGAACTTCCTCTAGCTCAGATAAATGCCAGGATTCAATTCATGAAGTTTCATGCTCTGATTTGCAAATTTATCAGACTGTGGCCAACTAAAAGAGCCCTAATGGGATGGAACACATCAAAATCGAAACTCAAAGTGCATTTGATATCCAACTCGGCTCCAGGGGTTTCTTCACTGTCATATTTCTTCAACTCAGTAGGATTAATTATTTGTAACCAGGTGGAGAGATCTAACCCAGATACAAAAAAAAAATCATGGGCTCTAGTCTGGGTCTGCTTGTATTTGCTCCCACAAGTCTACTAGGATGAAGAAACTCTTCAAGAAAATGGTAATTCACTGGGATTGTTTGTAAAAATCATAGATCAAACCAAAGCAAGGAAATACACCTCTTATGCAAGATATACATCTACATGCACATAGCAAGAGCGTTGTCAGACACGATCTATCTAGTGCATGAGGATCTAGAACAGATTCAAACCATTGACTACGAGCACATCCCCTTTAGATGTCGAAAGTGCCATGAACACGGGCACTTATATAGAGATTTTTCACTAGTCAAGGAAGCCCAAGACTCCAAGAAAATGCAAGATATAGACGAGGATGGCTTCACCAAAGTGCCCTCTCGACAACGCCAGAACCGTAAGAATCCCATGGTCAGTAAAGTGGAAACAACCCCGACTAGCAACAACTTTGATATACTTACAGATAAACCAAAGAATCTAGAGAATCTACAGGAAGATGAACAACTAGCATCCAAAAAGCAACATATAGACCTTGACAATGATCAAAATATGTATATTTAAGCAACTTCCTCCTCCAAGGAAGTTACCCCCCCCAGGGGGCTCCATTAGCTATCGAAAACCCAGATCTAGATGTTGTAATGGATGAAGACATGAATGATTTGGACCTAGGAGATTTGGATCTCTTAGTCAAAGAAGAAGCTTGTTGCCGTAAAGCCTTCCATGCTATTTCAGCAAAGCAAATTCAAATTCTTAAAGATGATCTATCCAAGGCCAAAGCTAAATCCAAACTAGGAATCTATAACCTCTCTTAAAAATATTAAAAGAAGATAGCCAGAGATCCTAAGAAAAAAGGAAGGAAAACAAATCTCCAACGCCTAAACATGCTAGGCATCAAGTTAGTGGAATCAGGGAAATATGCCCAACTTATAGAGTTCTTCTCCTCAAACATTCCCAATTGTCAATGAAGATCATCTCCTAGAATGTAAGAGGTATAAAGGGGATTTCAAAACATAGAATGATACACATAAACATTCTCCAACAAAAACCCTCAATGATCCTTATTCAAGAAACCAAATGCAGCATCACCAATCTGAAAACCCTCACAACGCACATATGGAAGGGAGGCCATGCAGTTGCAGTGGATGGTAATGGAGCTTCAGGACGTCTGACACTCATTTGGAGTCCTGAAGAGGTGAAGCTTAATGATTTTCTTGTATATAGGAATTCAATCTCATATTCCTTTCATCTTACAGGAACTAATCTCCATGAGCACATGTCAAACATTTATGGACCTCAATCTTCCAAGAAAAAATCCCATCTATTGGACTACCTTATTTGGTACAAAAGCACCTTTCCCAAACAACCTTGGATTCTTGCAGGGGACTTTAACATGATCACCACTCTTCAGGAAAAGAAGGGGGGACACAAGGTTCATACTCAAGAAGATAACGGATTCAAATCCTTCATAGAGGCTAGCAACTTGGTGGATGTCGAAACAACTAACGACATATTCACTTGGAACAATAGAAGCGAGGGAGCCAATCATATTACCTCACATCTTGATCATTTTTTGGTCTTGAAAGATTTGATAGAGTCTGGTGCAGATATGATAACATATGTCTTCCTATAGTGGTATCTTATCACTGGCCCATCAGTCTACACTGGAACAGTGAGAAAACCACCTTTCAAATTTGAAAAGTTTTGGCTCACTCACCCTAATTTCTACGACATTGTCAAAAATTGGTGGACGAGCATTAACTTTACAGGGTACGCCAAAGTGTATGTGCTACAACAAAAGCTCAAGAGTCTAAAACAAAATCTAAAGAACTAGAACAAGATCACTTACAACAACATTTTCACCACCAAATCCTCCTCAAATCAAGACATGAAATCACTTCAACAACAAATAATTATACAGGGGCACACTGAGGAGAGGAATAGGAAGGAATACGAACTTCAAGAACAAATAGAAGAACGGTGCAAAAAAGAGGAGATCCTATGGAAACAATAATATATAGGATCAACTAGCTCAAAGATGGAGAACATAATACAACCTTCTTTCACCGCTCCACTCTACAACACAGAATGCATAACAAGATCATCTCTTTAAAGGAGGATGGAACAAAGGTAGAAACTCACAAAGAGATTGGGAAAGGACTAATCAACTTCTACAAGAACCTGCTCATTGAAGACATGCTTGGCAAGACCAATGTTATATATTAGGTAGTCAATCATATCCCTTCTCTCATAACCAATTAGCACAATGCAAATCTGATGAGGCCCATAACCATTCTAGAGGTGGAAGAAGTCATTAATCAGATGGTTGAGGGAAAGGCTCAAGGTCGTGACGACTTCATCGTCAATTTCTTCCATCATTGTTGGGGGATTCTCAAAGAATAAATATCGGAAATTATGGAGGAAACACGTAGAAAACAATGGGTCCTTCCAACGCTCAACGCGACATTCCTCACACTAATACCGAAGGAGGAAAATGCTGCTTCCCCAAGTAAGTATAGACCTATCACTCTCTGTAATTTCATCTAAAAATTATCTCTAAATTCATTGCTAACCATTTAAAACCTCTTCTTCTCTTCCTCATTTCTCCTAAACAAACTGGTTGTGTGGAGGGGAGGCAAATCCTTGATGAAATTATCCTTTCCCATGAATTCCTCCACTCTCTCAAGACAACCAAAAGACCTGACATGATCCTTAAGCTCGACCATTCAAAAGACTTTGATAAGCTCAGTAAGGACTACATAAAGCGAGTTCTCTTTACCTTTGGCTTTACACCGTCTTGGACTAACTAGGTCATTTCCTTAATCTCCACTCGTTTTTTCTCTATTCTTTTCAATGGAACACCTTCATATACCTTTTCCCCCTCCAAGGGAATTCAATAGAGAGACCCCCTCTCCCCCTTTCTCTTTATCCTTATTACTAAACGATTGGGGCGTATGCTTAAAGTGAACTGCTCTAGAGGAATTTTAAAAGGCATCTTCCTTCATGTAACCCTCCCCTCATGCATCAAGAATTTGTCGATGATAACCTCCTCATGGGCCACCCCTCTATCCAAGAAGTTCGAGCCCTTCAACGCATTTTAAAGGTCTTCTCTGAAGCCTCAGGGACCATTTTCAACCTTGATAAAACCCACATTTTTTCTTCAGTACCCTTGTTATCAATTAGAGGAATATCTCCCGTATCCTAGGCTTCAGTATCACGGTTTTCCCCTCCAAATACCTGGGTTCCCCCTTAACAGATACTGCCATCAAGAACTTATTGTGGCGTGAGAATCTGGATAAATTAGAAAGAAAGCTTACCTCCTAGAATTTTAGAATGCTAATCCTCGTTGGGCGGTTGGTCTTCATCAAATCAGTGCTACAAGCAATGCCGCTTTATCTATTCTCAGTTCTTGCTACTCCCAAATGGGTCCTAAAATACACCATAAATCTACAGTGCACTTTTCTATGGGGCCCGGGGACAAAAACCACTCCAAATGATCCCTAGTCAAGTGGGATGTGGTCTGCAAGATTAAGTTTGAGGGAGTTTTATGTTTAAAAGACCTTTCCAGAAGTAATGAAATTCTAAGCGCCAAATATTGGTGGAATTGGACTATGAAGAATTCAAAACTATGGGCCCAACTTTGGAATAGAAAATATGCCCCAAACTGGGACCCATAGGACATCATTAGGTACAATATTCCAACTCGGGGCTCTCTCATTTGGAATGACGCTAACTCACAGAGATATTTAATTAAATAGCATAGCTTTTGGGAGATTTGAAATGGTGCCTCTACCCATTTTTGGACGGAATACTAGCAGCAACTTCCCAGCATGAGACAGCTCATCCACTACCCTAAAATTGAGAATGCCATTCACAATTCAGGAAGCATGCTCAACATATATTTTTTGGCAAAAAATATTCAGCACGACTATAGGACTTGGAAGAATCCAAGGATCTGGGGAAAACCAATCCATTATGAGGTTATTGACAGAATATGGCAGGTTTTGCAGTAGTGCAAAATTAGATGTCAACTAGATCCAAACATATTGAGATGGGGATACAAGCCGAAAGGTTCCTTCATAGTCAAAGAGGCCTATAACCTGCACACTCAAACTACGGATGAACCTGAAGATCCTGTTTAGACCAAAATATGGAACATGAAAACTTGGCCCAAGGTCACCACTTTTTTATGGTTTGTTATTCACAAATGCTTCCTCACTTGGGACAATCTAATTAAACATGGTCTCACTGGCCCCTCCAAGTGTGCTTTATGTAGTAACCATGAAGAAACTATGGACCACTTATTAGATGCTTGTCCTTTTTCCAACAACCTTTGGGATAGAATAACTCTTCTCTATGGGAAAACGAACCGCGTGAGTGGGAATATTGTCCAAGCCTTTAAAAATTGGAAGGATAAGCCCTATCAAAGAAATATTCTCAATTTTTTTACTCTAATTCCCGGGTTCGTGGATTGGGAACTTTGGAAGGAAAGAAATCAATGGATCTTTGAAGACAAATCCAAAACGAAATAAACTATTTGGATCAATTGCAAAGACCACATACTGGAAACACTTTATCTATCAACATGGGAGGAACAAGAATTCAAGACCACACAATTTGAAGATATCATCTTGCAGAATTGGGGTATAACTCCTTGACTTCAACCTTCTCAACCTCCCTCTAAGCTCTTTCAAATTGCAAGTCCAACTATATCATCCACTCTGCCAAAAGGATTTTTCAAAATAAATTTTGATGGACCCTCAAAGGAAAACCCAGTGTAATGATCTAAATCAGGTTCAATTGATCATTAACTCCTTTGCACAAGAAATTTTCAAAACAAGTTAATAGGCAAGGAATTTATGGTTGAATGAGTGAGCAGAAAGGAAATTAAGGAGGATCAACAAAGTAGGGAAAGGATAATGAATGTTCAGGTTCCTATGCACAATGTGTTGGGTCCTTTTAGGTTTCGAACATCAACCAAGCTGAATTCTAATTCCAGGCTCCTTGGAGTCCCAACATATGTAAACTAAAACCTTCACAGTTCACACTCCAACAACCAGTGGTGAAAGGATTGGACTTAAAGAGACTTACAGAACTCTGATATGATGTATTAATCAGTAACAAATGGATTCTGCAAGCTTGTAGCAGTACTGGGAAGCTTTGGGGTTCGCACTTGTAAACTAGTTTTGTGGACAACTCATAGGAATTGACTTCTGGACTTTCCAAACTAAACTTTCCAAACAACAAGAGATGGCCACGAGTTCTTGGTTTTAATCATGGGACCCTTAGATCACTGTTAAGATCCTATCAGAACAATAATGAAGTAAACTCATGACATTGAGGCTGATTTATGCTTCAAAAAATAAAAATAGTCAAAATTGCATGTAAATATAGATGGACTCTTGGAGGAGCACGAAGAGGTGCTCTTGGATAAGGTCGTGCAAACTGTTCTAAAAAAGGTTGCAATACCGTTGGATGTGGAAAAATATCCAACCAGTCTCGAGGAAAAATTACAAGATTTTGGAAGGAGCACACGTGGAAGTTAAGGTTGTGGGGATTGTGGGCATCGGTGGAATTGGAAAAACGACGCTTTCCAAAGGATTTTTCAATCGTGAGGGGTTATATTACAATGGGTCATGCTTTCTATTTGATGCGAGAGGGAAAATGCAATTAGAATGTCTCTAAATAATTTAAAGAGCAAGCTCATTAAGGACTTGAAGGATAGAGATATCAAAATTGAGAGATGGGAAGGTGTAGACGTACTAAAAAACAGTCTCTCAGCTTGTGAGGCACTCATAATATTAGATGATGTAGCTCATGTGGATGATTTCTTTCCAATTAAGCATGTCCTTCACCCCAAGAGTTTGATTATGGTTACGGCTAGGTTCAAACATAAGTGCAGGAATTGCAGAATCGTCAATATATCGGTTACCAGGCCTCAACATTTCACACTCACAACAGCTTTTCTGCTCGCATGCATGCATTTTTTCAGCCACATCCACTACCAGGATTTGAAGATCTTGTACATCGATTTTTAAAGGCATGTCGTGGTTTTCCTCTATCGTGGACACGACAAGTCTTACTGGGAGAAACAATTGAATGGACTTCACCAAACATTACCAGCAGAAATAGAAAAGAGCCTTAAAATTAGTTATGACTCGCTTAATCATCAGGAGCAGCAAATATTTTTAGATATTGCTTGTTTTTCGATACGAAAAGACGGATACATGGGTAGGAATATGGAGCAGTACAAAATGGAAAAGTCTTTTAGGGATTCAAAATTTGTTGAACAAATGTCTTGTTGAGGTCGACAATGAAAATATAATAAGAATGCAGGATCACCTTGTAGATTTGGGAAGACATATTGCAGATTGTTCAGAGTTGTTGTCGCGTCGTCTTTGGCAACCCATAAAGAACAAACAGATGATAACAGAAGATAACAGAAGTACACATATTTATGATGGCACCTTGGTACACCCGTACTGGGGACGAAGAGGAGGAATTATTCCACTCATAATCAAAATTGTGATTGAATACAAGTTTCCATCAAGAAGTGTTTGGTATCAGGAAATTGCAACTTCTTTAAGCTCAGCCAGCTGGAGTTTATAAAAGCAAATAACAAATTTAGAGCATTCAAGATAATTATGAAAAATATCATACCATAAATTATACAGAAAGTAGTGAGGTGTTCTATAATCATGGTGAAGGGAAATCCCTCAAAAAGATTAATGTACTGCGGTTTCCAACAAAATCTGGGATTAAGCTTCTTCAACGACGTCGAATGTTCAATACGTGGAATCTCTTCTAACTCATCACAGCAAGCCACCTTTAGAACTTGATTTTTTGTCAGCTGCGCCACCCCCTCTTTGCTCTTTAGCTTCAAACATTGAGATGCCCAGAACTCCTCCAAAGATATCAATGTTTAAAGGCCTGGTTGCTCTTCTACTTGAGAACACCCACTGATATTCAGATCTTTAAGTTTTGTAAGACCACAAATCCCTTTTATTTTCGTCAATGTACTGCAATTGATCAACTCTAACTGTATTAGTGCTGTTGGCAATGCTCCAACCTCCAACAGATCATGACAAAAATTCATGCTGAGACGTTGAAGGTTGGGGCAAACACCTTCATGAAAGCATACCTCCAATATTCTTGTCTGGAACAGTTCTAAGTGTTTGAGCCCAAAATGCCTCTATCAATGGAAGCGTCTATTTTATACAACACTCTCTGCCCTTTCGAACCTGTTAATGTTTCGATTTCCCCTTCAGCTTTCTTGAATGGCAATTCTCTTAATGGATATTTCATTACTTCCAACCATTCAAGATTGTTCATTTCCATGACACATGGTGGTAAGTTCTGTACACGTGACTCCATAATTTTCAATTCCCTCATCTGAGTCAACAGTCTAATGGTATCGGGAAAACATACCTGTTTCTGCCCATTCTGTAGCTGGGAATTCTCTAAATTCCTGAGGTAACGAATGGACGGCGACAGAATTTCCAGCAAAGGCGTTCCTAATTTCAGAACACTCAAATCGCATAAATTTCCAATCTTGACAATTCTTTATCTTTGTACAAAGCACATGCATCTCTTAGAATATACAAATCTACCTTCAAATAAAGAAATACTGTTAAAAACGAGCAAATTACTCATTGATCACCCTGGGTAATAAAAAAATTAAGAGGTTGCATAACATCAAATCTCCGCATCTAAAAGAAGATTAGTCCCCCGCAGTTGTTTAAGACATTTTTCACAATGGATAAGACAAATAAATATGTTAAAAGTACCTTGATACCCGTGCTCCATCATGTAGTGTTTCTAGACTTTCGGTGGCGTTTTGGGCTCCTGTACACATGGAGAAGGTGCATTCCTAGATCAGAGGCGAGGGAGGAATCAACGGCCTTGTCGACGAACCGAGGCACTGGGCAGAGGATCAGCTGCCACGGCTGAAGCCTCCTCTATGCGGCCCAGGGAAGATAAATGAGGGAATGGAGGAGTACAACCATTGTGACTCTATGCACCCATGTGCGATGTGTGGATTCTCTACATGCCGGATGAAAGCGATGCCGCGGAGTGTTTCTTCTTCTAGGCATTTCAGAGCGATCACCAGAGTCAAACCATCCGCCAAATCCCTATCCCCATCCCTGCCATTGATGTTCACGGCCTCCTAAGCTGTTGAAGAATCCATCAGGGCTCACCTGTCCAAAGAACTCACAATCCGGTCTGGGCGGGATGGACGATCAACATCGTACCCATCGCAGGACATAAAAAACCGCCCTACGGAGTAATTGAAAGAGCCAAAGGATATATTACAAAATTTCCTTACAGGTCTTTCAATCGCGGCAAAACCGGAACGATTTATTTTCAACAAAAGGACATCTGTGCAAACCGTCGTCGGTTGTCGCAAAGCTGGTATGCGTTTCAGTTCATGCCCTTGAGAGTTCCGAAATTTGCTCAAAGATACTTACACCCCCTATGTCCAGCTGTTCAAGTTTTGCAACACCACAAAGCGCTCCTATTTCACTCAATGCACGACAACACGACAACACCTTTAGCCTAAGAATATTAACAATGTACATAAAGGTACATATATAGTTACAATACTATAACTGTCTATTTAAATGACAGACAGTTAGGAAATATAAACAAATTTAACTGACAGTGTACATAAAGGTACATATGTAGTTACGATACCATAACTATCTATTTAACTGACAGACAGTTAGGAAATATAAACAAAATTATGATTAGTGGTTTTAACATGCCCCTTAATCATAAGTTTGTCTTTGCCGGAAAAAACTGTCCTTACTTGACGATCAACTATGTCAAGCAAATCCAGAGGCTTTTGCTAAATCTGTGGTTTTAGGATGACCACTAACCAACCAAAGCAATCAAGTGGTTTTAGGAATACCACCAACCATGTCAATCTAGAAGTTCAAAAGACTTTTGTTGACCTAGCAAAGTATAGGTCTATTGTTTTTTACATTCATTTCCCCCTGTCACGAACAATCTCACCTTAAAAAAACAAATATCAAATGGGCCTTGGTCTTTCCCTCAAATCAACAAAACATAAAGAACCTTCGACTGTAGAAACTGCACCTTGCAAACTGGGTTGTACTCGACTATAAACTCGCTGGTAAGATCTTTCCAACAACTTGGCTTCCAAACATCAACGCCAAGTACCTAACCACTCAAAACTTATTTGTTTCCGCTGAAGATTTTTGTTTTTTTTACAGCGGTTGGAAAGATGATTTTTCTTCCCACAAAGGCTACAGGGGTGAAGATCAAAACAATAAGACTCAACATGGCAAACTCTATGACAATGGTGGCACTTAAAAGATCCTTTGTTCAAGTTATCAACTGCAATATCATTATGTACCTCATTACTGTCTGCAAATTCTTCCTTTTGATTGGCATCAACCAGAAATCCTCCACTCACAAAGCTAACTAGTTTTCTATAATCTAGAACATGGAAAGGATTATACAACAGGAATGCATTATTCCTTTGTTTTTATTAATTGCCAAACAAATCACTGAGATGTTCAATGCATATATTGAGAGATATAAGTTTGAACCTCGAAACTAATTGTGGTTTTATTAAGTGAGATGCGGCCATATGACTTGTCGCCGGGGAATAGCTCAATACATTTGTGAGTGAAGCGTTTGAGCATATTTATCAGACTTATCACTGTTGGCTTTGTTTTGAAGTTGTGTAATTGATAAGAAGCTAGCTTTTGAATGAAGGACCCGATAACACTTCAAGAAGTTCTACCATACATTAAGAGAAATATCCCCTGGTTGTGTTGTTAATTCAAACAAGAGATCATGTATGATTGTAGCAGACATCCATGGCACTTTCATGTGGAGAGATCCTGAACCATCAATTAAGTAGAACACATGAGAGTCTACTTTTCATGGATCTTGATACAATTTTTGTGATCAACAGATGTCATTCAAGCTTCTAGTTGATATTTAATGGTAATCCACCTCTTGGTTAGTGGTCATCCCAAAACCACCTCTTGATATCTTTGATAGTTTTATGGTCAACTTAAAACCATTAGTTTTTTGTTAACTCGAAACCATGCAACTTAGTAGAAGTCTTACTACTTCTACTAGTTTTTTGTGTCAAAGAGATTTTCAGCCATTAGTAGCTGAGATTTTTGAGTTTTACTCTTTGAATTTGCTAGACACATTTGATTGTCAAGTAGGCGGTTTTTCAGGCAATACCAAACTTAAAATGAAGGGGGGATGTTGAAATCTCTAATCTAAGTTCGTTATCTATCATAACGGTCATACTGTTAGAAGTCAGTTATACATTATGTACTATATGTGTACCATTGTGTACTATTGATTAATGGAGCAAATTTGTGAGCCTTTTCCATCAATTATATTTTCATTCTTGTTTGCTCCCTATTTTCTTGATGATTTAAAGGCTCACAAATTTGCTCCCTATTTTCTTGATGATTTACCAGTGGTATCAGAGCATGAATGATCCAAAGGGTTGTGATGTGAGTTAAAGATAAAAGAAGTTACTGCGTTTTGAATATATGGAGCAGTGTTGAATGTCCATAATCGCCACTGAACAATTCATATGGAATAAAGAAAGATCAAGTTTCATGTATGAACGAAAGTCAGAGATGGTTGATATTTTCATTTGATCTGCGCTCTCTTGTTTTTTAAAGATTTGATGAAGCCATCAAAACTGTGAGAAACTGCATCTCAAAATCGTTGATTAAGAGACAAAAGTCTTGACTTATAAAATTGTTGCTTTTCAATCCATGAAGAAGAACGCCGATAAGTTGTGCAAATCAGGTGAAGAGTACGGTTGAAAAATGTTATGAGTGAATTAGAAATGTTATAGATTGTGTTGAATATATTAAGAAGATTATGGACTTGAACACTCTTCTTATATATTAGGTTCCGTATATTCTATTTTATTGAGTGTATGCTATTTAAGGTCAAAGGAGAGAGGGTGCTAAATACAACAAGATTGCATTATTCCTTTGTTTTTATTAATTTCCAAACCAATCACTCAGATGTTCAATGCATATATTAAGAGATATAAGTTTGAACCTCGAAACTAATTGTGGTTTTATTAAGTGAGATGCGGCCATATGACTTGTCGCCAGGGAATAGCTCAATACATTTGTGAGTAAAGAGTTTGAGCATATTTATCAGACTTATTAGACCTGAAATCGTGATATAGTTGGATAGATTGCTAATTGTTGGCTTCTTTTTGAAGTTGTGTAATTGATAAGAAGCTAGCTTTTGAATGAAGGACCCGATAACACTTCAAGAAGTTTTGCCATACATCAAGAGAAATATCCCCTGGTTGCGTTGTTAATTCAAACAAGAGATCATGTATGATTGTAGCAGACATCCAGTCACTTTCATGTGGAGAGATGCTGAAGCAGTGTAGTCGCTCGTGACTCTGCATAGGAAGTATGATGCTTCATTGAATTGAAGCCTAAATTTAAGATTGGAATGTGATTGAAGCCACCGAAATTTTAATATGTAGAAAAATTAAAATAGAGTTTTCAGCATTTAGAATTAAAAAAAATAAAAATTCAACACCTATTTTTTGAACTTGTACCTGTTCAGATTGTTATCCTTGCATTTTGTGTTTTTGCAAGTTTTGTGGTGTTTCTGACAGGGGATAAAAAAAAGTCGGAAACAAGAGAAAATTTGAATGAACTTGCATTTTCTCACTTTGTCCCTGATAGGTGGGAATAAATATCTACACTTTGGTGTCAGGTTCCAAGTTTTAAAGTGATGGAGCATGTGAACAAACAAATGGGGAACAAGTGTGCAACCTTTTTTCTGAATTTTGAAGACAGAGTGTTGTTTCTGAATTTTGAAGATAGAGTGAAATTTAAAAGTTTCCAGAACCATCAATTAAGTAGAACACATGAGAGTCTACTTTTCATGGATCTTGATACAATTTTTGTGAACAACATAAGTCATTCAAGCTTCTAGTTGATATGGTTAATGGTAATCCTAAAACCACCTCTTGATATCTTTGATAGTTTTATGGTCAACTTAAAACCAGTAGTTCTTGGTCATCTCGAAACCATGCAACTTAGTAGAAGTCTTACTACTTCTGCTAGATTTTGTGTCAAAGAGATTTTCAGCCATTAGTAGCTGACCTTTTTGAGTTTTACTCTTTGAATTGCTTGACACATTTGATTGTCAAGTAGGCTGTTTTTCAGGCAATACCGAACTTAAGATTAAGGGGGATGTTGAAAGCTCTAACCTAACTTCGTTATCTATCCTAACGGTCATACCGTTAGAGATCAGTTATACATTATGTACTATATATGTACCATTGGAGCAAATTTGTGAGCCTTTTTCGTCAGTTATATTTTCATTCTTGTTTGCTCCCTATTTTCTTGATGATTTAACATTAATTGCATCTGGAGACAACGTGACAGATCTAAGCATTCAAGAGTGCTGATATCTCCAAGTGTGGAAATGGTCAAATTGCAATAATCACTCATATGCAGATGTCTAAGTCGCAATAGATTTCCCCAAAAACTTGGAAGCATCGTTAAACTTTTGCACCAAGAAAGATTGATGTGTTGAAGATTTTTTAAATTCCAAAGGAATCTGGAAGGATTTTCAAACTTATGCACATTATGAGATTCATGGTTTGGAGATTTGATAGATTCTCAAAGGAATTTGGAAGCATCTTCAAACTTATGCACAGTGTAAGATTGATGTGTTCGAGATCCCTCAAATTCCCAAAGGAATATGGAAGAGTCTGCAAACTGCTGCACTTAGAAAGATTCGCATGTAGGAGATTTATTAGGCTCCCAAAGGAATTTGGAAGCATATTCAAACTTCCACAACCTACGAGATTGATGTGTTGAAGATTAGTCAGATTCCCAAATGAATTTGGAAGGATTTCCAAACTGCGGCACTTAGAAAGATTGACGTGTGGGAGACTTTTTAGATTCCCAAAGGAATTTGGAAGAAGATGGAATTTCCAAAACCCTATACGGGGTAGATATTTCAAGGATCTCAAATAACAAAATTCTTATGGAGGCATTGCTAGATTTGGATATGTCAATAATCGATGGCAATCCAGTACAATCTTTTTGACATGCTTCAACGGCCTTACTGACTTCAGAAACTCAGAAAGTGGAGCTTCAATATTTAATTCCCGCAACTCCAAAGGTGCCTACAATGTTGACGTTTCAGTTGTAAAAAAAATAACATAAACGAGGATTATAATCCTCTTCAAATTGTTGCATATATATCTACAGACCTGAGATTGGCATTGCCACAAGCTTTCCAATTCCAAACCGAACACTTCTAAAATTCTTAGATCATGCATTGGAATCCAAGAAGGCATGGATGAGTAGATCGACACATTCCAACGGAGCCATATGATTTTTGGTGATTGCAACGAAGTCAAGATGCTTTCAAAGTTTCCTTTAGCTTCAAGAAGTTGCAATTTCCTAATACCGGACACTTCTTGACGGGAACTTTTATTCAGTAGAAATTTTGATTCTGAGTGCAATTTTGATTCTTGAGTGGAATAAGGGTGTACCAAGAAGCCATCATAAATATGCGTACATTTGTTATCATCCGTTTGTACTTTGAAAAGTATGCGGGAGATTAATGGGAATAAAAAAATACCCAAAATTGTTTACAACTTCAAGATAACTAAAACACTTACAGAAAGAGATTGTTGCAATAACTAATGAGGATGATCAAGGTTCTTTATGGGTTTCCAAAGACGACGCGGCTCAACTCTGAACAATATGCAATATGTCTTCCCAAATCTACGTGGTGATCGTGCATTCTTATTATATTTTCATTGTCGCTCTCGACAAGACATTTGTTCAGTAGATTTTGAAGCCCTACAAGACCTTTCCATCCTAAACTGCTCCATATTCTTACCCACGTATCCCTGTCTTTTCCTATCGAAAAACAAGCGATACCTAAAAATATTTGCTGCACCTTATGATTAAGCGAGTCATAACTAATTTTAAGGCTCTTTTCTATTTCTGCAGGTAATGCTAGTTGAAGTCATGTAACATACCCAAATAACCTACTAACAATGCACATAAAAAAAAGTTTTTCCAACATATTATTCTTTCACATAAATTTGGCTAAAACCTTTCATAACAATTCATTCTTAAGCTAAAACAATCAACAACATTAAAAACCATAAACAAATTCACTTCTATGACTAGATAGATGTTCCTCACTGAACTGACTTTCTGACCTCCACTTCCCGCGCTACGCCCTTAGACTTCTGCTTTTCACCTTTCCAGAAGGCGGAAGGCAGAAGGTAGAAGTCTTAACACATGGTGGAATACGTTCATTTGTACTTTCTCCTTCCGCTGCGGAATGCGAAATGAGGAAAACCAAACATTATTGAGACTCTATTCCTTTCTTCCTGCTTTCCTCTTTCGACTGTGAGAATCGCGAATCGCAGAAGTCTTAACATCGTTAAGACTCCAATATTTTCTTTTCATTTTCTATTGTGCAGATCACAGAACGCGGAATCCTTAACATCATTAAGACTTCAATATTTTCTTTCTGCTTTCCGCTTTCTGTTGTGCAGATCGTGGAACGCGTAAGTCTTAACATTCTTTAAAACTTTATTTAACATTTTCGTGTTTTGTTGTGCGGATCATGGATAGCGAAAGTCTTGACATTCTTTAAGACTTTATTTAACCTTTGTTTTCGCCATGCGGATCACAGATCGCGGAATTCTTAACATTCTTTAAGGGATTTAACTTTAACTCTCAGCTTTCTGCTTTCTACAGTGCGGATCGCGGATCGTGGAAGCCTTAAAACTTTTAAGACTTTAACTTTAACTCTCCGCTTTCCACTTTGCGTATCGCAGAAGTCTTAATACCTTTAATACTTAACTTTAACCTTCCGCGTTCCACTTTCCGCTATGTGGATCGTGGATAGCAGAAGTATTAACACTTTTACGACTTATCTTTAACTTTTCACTTTCTGCTTTCCGTTGTTCGAATCGCGGATCACGGAAGTCTTAACACTTTTAATTCTTTAACTTTAACTCTCTGCTTTCTACTTTCGGTTTTGCGGATCGCGAAAGTCTAAATACTTTTAACACTTAAATTTTTCTTTTGAACTTTCCCTGTTCGCTGGGTGTTTTTCTTAGGAAACCTTAGTGTTGGTTTGACCTATGGAAACCTTGCAGACTTGGGCCGAGTTCACAACCTAGATTGAATAGGATTAGAAATACTACAGGGGTGTTTAGGCAGTAGGTCAAACACATTCAATGAGAGAAACCCCTTTTGAAAAAGTAAGAACAGTAAGCAAGTTAAAGGGAAACAACAAGGTAGGTGCCTTCCCTCTATTCATCCAAGAAGTCATAACCACCCCCAGCAGTGCTAGAATACTTCTCTGTGAGCAAGGGATAAACTAAGGCAAGACATCAACAGAATAAGTGCATTACCCTAACTTAGGGAACATAACCATCTAAACAAGCACTAGGTCCTCAGTAAATTTTTTCATCAGCAGACTTAGAGTTTCCTTTATCATTCTTATCACAGTGAGAATCATAATCCTACACATACAGGTATATCCTAATCCTACTTATCAATGAAATTATACAACATAAGGGTAACTTCATGCCAGACCAAAATCACCCAATGTAGTTACCAATTACCATGACAAGGCATCATTATTTCCACCAGAAAAGGAGTATGTTAGTTCAAATGCATCATTCTCTTTTACTATGGCAAGAGCTGATAAATCATTCCTTTAGTGACAAGGACACACATAATTATAAAACACACTATCAAACGACATTAATACCATCTGAAGTCCTAAGGTAAATTCTTATTAGACAATGACATTAAGCGTACAAACATATCCCCCACAAGATGTCATCCTCCGACAACCGGGTGTAGAAACAATAGCCCATAGTCATTACAACTATACGGAAAACATGCATTCATGGCAATGATTCTAAAATATTGTTTCATTCTTTCAAACATATTTTAACATAAACCAAACATACCCTCAATTCAATAAGTTCCAGGAACGATACTTGGAAAATAGAACCAATGCTAAAATCAGGCCGCAATGAAAAGGGAATAGCCACATTCCACCCAACCATAGATTAGGCATAGATCTCTCCGTCCTCAATCACCCCTGATCTAAACTATGCATGCCGAGAGTGGTGACAGTCAAAATCAGTTCTCCAATGAGAAATCATTTCCTAACACAGAGTTCTCACACATCAAACAAATCCTTATTAGCTTACTTAGTGTCATCCTTCCTCCTAGCATATGCTTCCTTATTTATTCTTTTTCATTTCGCTTAGGTCTTTTGCAGCTAACTAACAATTCCCCCTGGAATTTTCACTCCACTACCTCTCGATTCCTCAGGGTGAGTCTAGCGCCATACTGGCATCCCCACTCCTAGTGTAACATTTCTAAGAGTGACCCTTCATGTCCCCCACTCTCGCATGCATAGTTTCCTCATTCAATATGGTTGTCTCTATCATTCAGATTTCATTACACACATAATGTTTTTCGGTTGCAATTGTACTACAAGGACTTATTGGCATATTCCAGGTCTTCCAATCATATTTAACCAAAAACAAAAATAGAAATAGTCTTTCAATATTATTACAAAATTAGGGGATATCACATCCTTTCCCCCTTAATGTAACACTGTCCACAGTGTTTTCAGTCGTCTTCCATACTTTCTGGAAACAATCTTGGGTACTTCCTTCGCAGGGCATCTTCTAATTCCCAGGTCACTTCCTCCAGGCTAAAGTGCTTCCATTGCACCTTAACCTGAGTGACGACTCAGTTTCGAAGCACAGTTTCTTTCCTGTCCAGAATGCGCATAGGTTCCACTTGAAATTATCCTTCTGGTTCCACCTGTACCAAATTCCAATCAATGATGTGAGTGGAATCATATACATATTTATTTAGTAATGTAATATGAAAAACATTATGAATTCTTAGACGTGCTGAAAGAGCCAGCTTGTATGCCACGGGTCCAATCCTTTCCATGGCTTGGAAGGGTTCACAGAACCGTGGTGCTAATTTAGTGTAGCTTCCAAGTTTTAGGGAGCTCTTTTTGGGCTTGACTTAGAGGTAAACATCATTCTTCGACCGAAAACTCTTTATGTTGTCTTTTTAAGTTAGCATAACTCTTTTGGCGATCATGTGCCACCTTCAGATTCTTCTGCACTTCCCGCACAGTCTGTTCCATGTCTTGCAACATTTCAGGTCCTATTATCACATGATCCATAGGGATATCCCAACTAATAGGGGTAGTAAAATTCCTTCCATATAGGATTTCAAATGGACTCATCTTGGAAGAGGCCTGGTAGCCATTATTGTATGCAAATTCTACCAGATGCACGTAGTCTTCCCACGTGGTAGGTCTCTCCATGACATACATCCTTAACATGTCCTCAATGACTTGGTTTGTTCATTATGTTTTCCCATCTGTTTCAGGGTGATAGCCCGTGCTGAAGTTTATCTTTGTTTTCAACCCTGCAAACAATGACTTCAAAAAGTTGGATGTAAACCTGACATCTCAGTCAAAAATTACCATCTTGGGTACTCCATGAAGTCAAAATATCTCCTTCAGGAATATTTCTGCAACATTGACAGCCTTATAAGATGACTTCACAGGTATTGAATGAGCATACTTGCTTAATTTATCAACTACAACCATAATTGAATCATGTTGTTTTTTAGTCAAAGGAAAACCTATAATAAAATCCAAAGATATTACCTCCCATTTCCATTTAGGAATTGGTAAGGGTTGTAACAAACCTCATGGATGTTGGTGTTCAACCTTCACATGTTGACATTCCAAACATTTAGACATGTAATCAACTAGATCTGCCTTCAAATTAGGCCAGTAGAATTGCTTCCTGAGGGTTGTCACCATCTTTTGGTAACTAGGGTGCCCTGCATAAGGAGGTTTGTGCATTTCATTCAAAATAAATAGTTTTAAATATGCAACATTAGGCATGTATATTCTTCTTTTAAAACAAATTAATCCTTTTTGGTCTACTTTGAATTCTGTCCCATTCAAATTTACCTCTTCTGTCAACAAAGTTATTTATTACATTTCCATATTCAGCATCATTGATGCTAGCTACTTTTATTCTACTCAATAGATAACCTTCTGGGTGACTCACAGTGATCTCATATACTTCGTGAGTTCCTTGGCTGAGTGCATCAGCCACTTTATTTTTCTTACCTTTGATATGCTTCAGTTCAAAGTCAAATTCGCTTAAGAAATCCATCCATCGCGCTTTTCTAGAATTGAGTCCAGGTCAAGTAAACAGATGCTTTACGCAAGTGTTATCTATTAATAAAAGGAATTTTTTCCCTAACAGGTAGTGACATCACATCTTTAAGGCATGTACTATTGTTTCCAATTCTAGATCATGCACTACATAATTTCTTTCATGCTCCTTCAACTTACGATATTCGTAACATACCACATGTCATTCCTGAGATAGTACTCCTCCCAATCCCTCCTTGCTAGCATCAATACATACTTTGTATTCTTTGTAGGGATCAGCCACCTTCAGGATTGGGGCCATGGTTAACAGTCTTTTTAAACTTTCAAACCTCTCCTAGCACTTTATAGAGCATACAAACTTTACCCCCTTTCTCTATAAGGAAGTAATAGGATAGGCTATCTTTGAAAAACCTTGGATGAACCTCTTCTAGTACTCGGTGAGTCCCATAAAATATCAAATGTCGGTGACATCCTTAGGTACAGGCCATTCCATAATTACTTTTATCTTATGCGGATCTACCACAATCCCTTTTTTAGAGATGACATGTCCTAAGTACTGGATTTCTTTCTTCAAGAATTCACACTTCTCGAACTTAGCATACAACTGGTGGTCTCTTAGGGTCTGCAACACGATTCTCAAGTGTTGTTGATGTTCTTCTTCTGTCCTTGAGTAGATCGGGATATTGTCAATGAAAATTAACACGAACTGATCCAAATACTTGTTAAAGATACTATTCATCAGACACATAAAAGTGGCAAGGTAATTGGTCAAGCCGAAAGGAATTACTACGAATTCATAATGCCCACATTGGGTCGTAAAGGCTGTTTTGTTAACATATTCCTCCTTAATCCTAATCTAGTGGTAACCAGATCTCAAATCCAACTTGCAAAAGACTCTTGCTCCCCCTACTTGATCGAAAAGATCATTAATTTGCCGCAGAGGATACTTGTTTTTGATGATCACTTTATTTAGTTGTATGTAGTCTATGCACAATATTAAAGTCCCATCCTTATTCTTGAAAAATAAAACTGGGGCTCCCCAAGGTGATACACTAGACCTGATATAGCCCTTATCTAGCAGTTTTTGTAACTGGATTTTTAATTTGGTTAACTCAGGGATACTCATTTGGTAAGGAACTTTGGGTGTTGGAGCAGAACTAGGTATGGTTTCAATGGAGAAATATATTTCTCTTTGAGGGGGTAGTCCAGGTATCTCTTCTGGGAATACATCCATGAATTCTTTTAACATCGAGTGGTCTCTTACATATGTTGGATTTTCATTAAGGTGTATATTTGCAACTTTTACCGCATAGAGCTTACAACCCTTCCTCAAACACTTCTTCAATCACAAGGTAGATGTATTCCTTAAGGAGACATGCTTACTCAAACCATTTACCCTCCTAACAGTTTTATCTTCAGCCACATAAGTAAAGGTTTTATCAAAGCCATTTAATATTACTTTATACTTTTTCTAAGCAGTCCATGCCAATAATCATATCATATGACCCTAGAGGAAAAACATTCAAATTGATCCTAGTTACATGATCCTCTAGTGAAATTTCACAATTAGCAATAAACTCAATTACCTTTCTCTTTGCTCCCGTGGCCAATTGGACTGACCAAGGCCTTGCATGTCTTACCTTGGTGAGCTAACAGTTCTCCATTATTTTAGGAGTGATGTAACTAAAAGTAGCTCCTGGATCAATTAATATAGAGACATTTCGGTTAGAGATAGTACCCTTAATCTCTACGATTGCATATTGATGATCTTCCTATCGATCTTCAAGGTTTTCATTAATCTGGTGGAAACTCTTTCAAATTTATCCCATAATGGAAGCTTCTTGCAGGTTGTACATAGTATTGTTGGATTCAACAAGGAGTGGGAAGTACCTTCGTACGTGGGGGCCCTCGCATTCCCAACACTTCAGAGGTTCTTTAGGGGTCCCAACATCCCCTTTTGGTCCAAATTGCACAGGTTTATTGTCCTTGCGCTGGAACTATCCATTTTTGTTGTCGGAACTTCCTTGAGGATTCCTTAGCATGTTCCTGAAGGGTTGTAGCTGGAAACCTTTCCTCCGCTAATTGAACTTTTCTTTCCTATTGTCCTTCCAGGTTTTGGAGAGGTCATTTCTCTGTTTATACTATTGAAAGCATAATCTTTCCTGTCTTAACACTTCATCCAAATTCTTGGGGTTATCAAATTCAATTCGATCTTTGTAGGACTGTGGCAGACGACTTAGGAATAAATGGATTTGTACCTTTTCATCTTTAATGTACGACACAAACTGTGTAAGATGTAGAAATTTATTGATGAGATCCTCCATGGTCATCTGACCAAGTTTCAATTCATAAAATTCCTTGGTCTTTCTTTCATAATATCTTTCTGATAAGTATTCTTTCTTGAAGAGTTTCTTGAACTCTGACCACTCCAGGTTATTCTCCTTTAATCCATGGGAGATCTTGAGGTCTTGCCACCAAATAATGGCCTTTCTTTTCAAGTTGTAAACTTCCATCCTTACCTTCATGCTACTGGAGTAGCTATATATCTAAAAGTAATTTTTAATATCAAGCAACCAATCATTCTACTTCTTCTCCAGTCCATGACTCCCCATAAAAAATGGTGGGTTTAATATTCTTGAATTCTCCTTCCAGGCGATCCACCTTTCTCTTACCCATTGTCCAGGCTTGATTCTTGGATTTTTTGAGTTTCCTGAGAGGAACTGTCTTTTCTTTCAGCACTGCACCCTACCTCCAGGTTCCTCCCTGCTTATGCTGGTGGTTTTTCCCCATTGTTCCTTTCTTGCAAGATTTGTAATAATATCTTATTGAGCTCTTGTTGTTTTTCTTGAGCCCTTTTTAACTGTTCATTTTCTACTTTGAAGCTCTGTAATTCCACTGTCAGATTATTCACGGTTTCGATTACCTGGCTAGCTTCAAAACGTCCTAGTTCTGGTTGCGTTGGGGGAGGTACTGGCGTACCTTCTTCAGGTGGGTACTCATATTCATTTTGTGAGGCCATCATTGTATCCCTTTTACAGACAATTCATGTTTATACACAAAACATTCCAACACGAAGTTTTTTAGCACAATTTTTTTTTCATAATGCAACAGAACTAGATGTTCCCCAAAGGAACACAGGGTTGAACCTATGGCTCTAATACCACATGTAACATACCCAAATAACCTACTAACAGTGCAAATAATTTTTTTTTTGCAAACATATTATTCTTTCACATAAATTTGGCTAAAACCTTCCATAAAAATTCATTCTTAAGCTAAAACAATCAACAACATTAAAAACCATAAATAAATCCATTTCTATGACCAGATAAACATTTCGCATTGCACCGACTTTCCAGTCTCTACTTCTCGCATTCCACCCTTATCCTCCCGCCTTTCTACCTTCCACTACAAACTGTGAAACTTGAAAGCTTAACACATGGTGGAATACATTCATTCGTACTTCCTCCTTCTACCTTTCGCTGCGGACTACGAAAAAACAATCATTATTGAGACTCTAATCCTTTCTTTTTGTTTTTCACTGTGCGGATCACGGATCGCGGAAGTCTTAACATCGTTAAGACTCCAATCTTTTCTTTTCACTTCCCGCTGTGCAGATCATGGAACGCAGAAGCCTTAACATCATTAAGGCTTCAATCTTTTCTTTCCTCTTTCTACTTTCTACTATGCAGAACGCGAAAGTCTTAACATTCTTTAAGAATTTATTTAACCTTTCCCCTTTCCACTTTCCGTTATAAGGATCGCGGATCGCGAAAGTCTTGACATTATTTAAGACTTTATTTAACCTTTCCGCTTTCCTCTTTCTGCTATGCAGATCATAGATCACAGAAATATTAACATTATTTAAGGGCTTTAACTTTAACCCTCTGCTTTCCGCAGTGCGGATCACAGAAGCCTTAACACTTTTAAGACTTTAACTTTAACTCTCATCTTTTTGCTTTCCTCTGTGCAGATCGCGGAAGTCTTAATACCTTTAAGAATTAAATTTAACCTTCCCCATTCCCATTTCTGTTGTGTGGATCGCGAATCGCGGAAGTCTTAACACTTTTAATATTTATCTTTAACTTTCTGCTTTCCTCTTTCCGCTATCCAGTTCGTGGATCGCGGAAGTATTAACACTTTTAAGACTTTAACTTTAACTCTATGCTTTCCTCTTTTCGCTGTGCGGATCGTGGAAGTCCTCATACTTTTAAGACTTAGCTATTTCTTTGAAATTTCATTGACCACTGGGTGTTTTTCTTAGGAAACCTTAGTGTTGGTTTGACCTATGGAAACTTTGCGGACTTGGGCTGAGTTCACAACCTGTATTGAGCAGGATTAGAAAGACTGCAGGGGTGTTTACGCAATAGGTCCAATGCATTCAACGAGAGCATCCTCTTTTGGAAAAGTAAGAAAAGTAAGCAACTTAAAGGGAAACAACAAGGTAGGTACATTCCCTCTATTCATCCAAGCAATCATAACCACCCCCAGTAGTGCCAGAATACTTCTCTTTGAGCAAGCGATAAACTAAGGCAAGACATCAACAGAATAAGTGCATTACCCTAACTAAGGTCCTCAGTAAAGTTTTTCATCAATAGACTTAGAGTTTCCTTTATCATTCTTATAACACTGAGACTCATACTCCTACACATATAGGTATACCCTAAGCCTACTTATCAATGAAATTATACAGCATAAGGGTAACTTCATGCCAAACCAAAATCACCCAATGAAGTTACCAATTACCGGGACAAGGCATCGTTATTTCCACCAGAAAAGGAGTATGTTAGTTCAAATGCATCATTCTCTTTTACTACAACTAGAGCTGTTAAATCATTCTTTTAGTGACACGAAAAAACATAATTATAAAAAAAATTGTCTAATGGCATTAATCTCATCTACAGTCCTAAGGTAAATTCTTATGAGACAGCGACATTAAGCGTACAGACATACACGCCAACAAGATATCATCCTCTGACAACCGGATGCGGAAACAATAGTCCATAGTCATTACAACAATACGGAAAACATGCATTCACGACAATGAATCTAAACTACTAGTTCATTCTATCAAACACATTTTAACATAAACAAAACATACCCTCAGGTCAATAAATTGCAAGAACAATACTCAAAAAATGGAATTTGTGATAAAATCGAGCCGTAATGAAAAGGGAACAACCACACTCCACCCAACCATATATTAGGCACATATCTCTTCTTTCTCAATCACCCCCGAGGTAAACTATTCATGCCGAGATTGATGATAGTTAAACTCAGTTCTAGTTCTCCAGTGAGAAATCCTTGCCTAACACAAAGTACTCACACAGCAAGCAATTCCTTGTTCCAACATACTCAACAACGTCCTGCCTCCTAGCATATGCTTCTTTATTCATTCTTTTCCATTTAGCCTAGGTCTTTTATAGCTAACGGACAATTCTCCCCAGGAATTTCTGCTCCACTACCTCTCGATTCCCTACGGTGAGTCTAGCGCCATACTGGAATTCCCACTCCTAGTGTAACAGTTTTGAGAGTGACCCTTCACGTCCCCCACTCTCGCATGCATAGTTTCTGCATTCAATGTGGTTGTCCCTGTCATTCAAATTTCATTACACGCATAATGTTTTTCGGTTACAATTGTCCTCCAAGGACTGATTGGCATATTCCAGGTCTTCAATCATATTTAAACAAAAAAAAATAGAAATAGTCTTTTAGAATTATTACAAAATTGGGGGATATCACAAGTCCATTCAATTGTTCCTCCTAGTAAGGCTTGTCATGTCCACAAACAAGTGCCCCAAATACTTTCAATGATAGAGGCAAACCACGATATGCCTTTAAAAATCCATGTACAATATTTTCAAATCCTTGGAGTTCTCAAGAAAAATAGAGGTCGTGGCAATTAACTTGAGTTACCGCACAACACAACCTATTTGTTTTCCCTCTTTACTTTTGCGGAAATGCAATGCGACCAAAATATTTTTGATGGAATTACTACGACAGAGTTAGTGCGACTCACTTTTACCTCGACAAACTTACTTGGCTTCAACCGGCTTTTACTGCAACATGAATTAGGTTGTGACCAACTCATGTGCAACCAACTTTATAATTCCTAGTCTTAGTGACTTAGGATATGGAAAACACTTTTCACCTGTGGTTACTTCGGATTAACTGCGACACAACTATTGCAACTCTCTCACAATATTATATAACTCAAATATTAAATAAAACTTGTGTCAAACCCTTCTGCGGATAAAAACTAAAACTCTTACCCTATGGTTTCTTTGTGTCTTTCACTTACAGTAACTGTAAACAATATTCACTGTGGTAAATATGGAGAAGATGTGCGGCTAAATAAAACTTGTATCAAACCATAAAATATGGATTTATATTTCTTGTGACAACATAAGAAAAATTACAGCCGTAAATACAAACTTGGAATTTACCAGGATGTTTTACCTTTTATAGAGATTCGACTATTCAACACTTTTACAAAACACAAAAGCTTGAGCTTCAAACTCTTCATAGAGTTTTTCTTCTTCTTCTCTACACTTCTCTTCATATATCTAGATGTTATGTCTTCTCTATCTGTGTGTATTAAAGATTTACAATCTTCTTCATATAGGAAACTTCCATTGACTAAGATTGCTTCTCTCTGAAGCTACTGACTTAACATTAAAGACTCTAATAACTATCTACCTAAAAACTTAGCTTCAACAATTAATTCAACTGGCTTATATACGAGAGACATGAACTCTTCATCCTGTCAAACTGTCTGACATAAACTGGCTTGCTACAAACTTTGACAGAGTGGGATGATGTACTATTCGGATCAACAAGTAATTAATATTTCCAACAAGAATGGATGTGGATGAAAAAAAGCATGCAACCAAAAACCAACTAATTGGGCACCTAACCCCTTCGGTCTCACTTCCAAGTAAGCACAATGGAGTGACCCACACAAAACCAACCAATTGGTGAAAATTGATTATTAATATTAATAAGCAATTCAAGGTGTTTCAAATTAAACAAATAACTAAATACAAATAATATATCAATTTTTTATTTACTATAATAACAACCCAACATTAATAATTCTTTGGTTAAAATAATCACCCATTCTTTAAGAGTATAACTGTTTCAATTAAATACAATATATATAAAAATTAAAAATTGAATAAGAACAAAATATCATTGAAATATATAAATTAAAATATATATATTTAATTAAACTAAAGTAAATGAGTATTAAATATAAAAAAAAAAAAATTATGTATATTCCAAATTAATTTATTAATATTAATGATATAATAGTAGAATTAAAATCATGAATTTGTTTTGATTTATTTTACTTTACATATCAAAAAAACTCTTTCTAATTTCTATTTCTCAAATTTCACTTTACAAATATTCACCATCAATTTTCCAAATATTCATTTTTTACAACATATTTTTCTTTCCACAATGCTTTTTATTTTACCTATATTCCCCTCTTTTATAAGTTGATGACTTTATTTTGCTTATCCACACACACATGGGTGTGTGTTTAAAAAAAATAATTATGTAAGAATTAAGAATCATACAAAACATTTTATAATTTCAAATTAAATTTTAGTTATTTTGAGTTTTGTCCAAATTACAATTTTGGTTAGTAAAATTGTTAATTTTAATGAAAAAAAATTCAATACTATGATTATCCTTATTGTAACAAGATTGTGCAATGTTAACACTTCATCATTGCAATTACATTGATTTAACATAATGCTTACAACATTTCAATTTAAAATAATTGATATATCTTTGTGCAAGGACATGATAAAATAAAATAAAAACAAATTTTCCTTTCTTTTAAATATTTGTATTGTGTCCCGTGGGGGGGCAGAGCAAGTGGTAAATGGAATTGTTTGTGAATGGAAGGTCATGAGTTCAAATCCCCCCCAAATTAACCCGTGGGCCATGGTTCAGGGCGCTGTGGTTTCACCTAGGTTTATAGTGGTAGCGGGATTGGTTCCCTGGACCCCGTGTTACGCGAGTACCAGCTCGTCCCCAGTTGCTGATTCCCCTAGTCCAAAAAACAAAAAAAACAAAAAAAAATATTTGTATTGTGAATTTTTGTATAGGGATGGAATTGCATCTGATGATTAACAATATCGTCTATCATAAGATATTTCCCCATCATCTCACCTACCCAAAATAACTTAGCTGGTTGGATGTTGCCTTCCTTGCTCAAGGGCCTTTCAACCTCAATTTGGATCAAATTCGAATCCACCTGAGAAAATCCATCTAAGAAGTGAGGTAGGAGGCTAGCTAGACGTAATAAAGCAAGCCACAAAGCCAGTAGCAGATACATAATGAGATAATTGTTCAAAATATTGTGTTGATAAAGCAACGCCCCTATCATTAGTGGTTTAATCATTAGATCCTAGTCATCTTTGTGTAATCATAAACTCTTGTGGAGGTTGTTAATTCAACACACCATGTTTCTTTGCTTTTGATTCAATTGGTTCTTTACACAGGTTTCTATGGGGGTTCTTTACACAAGTTTCTATGGGGGTTCTTTTCTAGTCAACCATTAAGGAAAGAACCTAAATTTGTGCTATATACATCTTATTGTCGGAGAGCATCCCGAGATTTACTGAGACCTATAGTTAATTTGAGACCGATACCTACATGAGATAAATAGAGCATTCATCAGGGGATGGTAAATATCCTCCAATGTTAGAGATATTATTCATCCTACCATGCCATACATATGTTATCTTGGTTGTATGTTAATTTATATATATAACAAAAAAATCCTTTAAGGGAAGGTTATGTTTGAATAGTCTTTGCTTCCAAATTTTTTCCTCCTTAGGGATTCTCTATCTCCTCTCTTCCTTGTCCTCCATTTTATCTTCCTCTAAATTGACCTTCTTTAATGTCTTGTAACATACTTTTTTAAGGGAGTTTTACTTTAAGAAAGGTATCTTCCCAAGGATGGTTAAGAATAATTTAGCTACCCTTAGTAATTTGTGCATATACACTATGCATAGATTTTTTATTTCGTGCAAACAATATCAATATCCTTGTGTAAACAATGTATCACTATCAACAATACAATATGGGTAATGTTTATAATTTGTCATAAGTTTAAGAGGAGCTCACTTTTTGAACTTGTACATTGTGGTCAATCTATTTTAGATGACATTATTAGTATTTTAACTTCTTAAAATTAGTCTTCCTTCATAATGTATTTATGGTACTTTACAACTTATTATGTTTCTAAATTTACTTTAGTCTCAATTGTTATGACTTATACATATAGATAAAATAATCTCTATCTTTTAGTTTTTGTGTGTGTTAAGCTACAAATTATATTAAACTGAGAAGTAAATAATTATTAGAGAGAATTTGAGGTCAAAAATGGGCCTCAAAAGGACCAAAATGTACTATAAAAATCAACCAATTACATTATAGTAGATGACATCATCCCCCATGGTTGAAGTGGCATTGCATGAGTTAAGAATGTTTATTTGTCACATTTTCTATGGTGGATGAAAACCCATAGTTAACCAATGTAGTGGTACAAGTACTTTTATGTCATAAAGTGAAGTACTCACAATAAAAGTCATTTCACACTTTCTCATAAAATAATATTATTGTTATTTTCAAGTAAAGTACTAACAATTCACTTTCTCATAAAATCATATTATTGTCATTTTCAAGTAAAGTACTCATAATTCATAAAAATGTCTTTTCACATTTTTTTATAAAATAATATATTGTCATTTTCATGTTTTTTAATTTTAAATTATATATTCACTCAATTGTATTTAATATCATAATGTCAAACTAATATATATTAAATCTTGTACTTTTAAAATAAATTAAATTCATGAATGATATTTATATTAAAAAAATATGTTAGTTATGCATATAAATAAAATTCATTTTTGTTTAATTTTATTTACAAGTTCAATACAAATAAATGCTAAAGGACAATAATTTTTTGGGAATTTACAATGAATCTTAGTCACATCATTGTAGAGTTATTTTATTAATTTTATTTATAGTCAATTTAAAAAAGTAACTCAACCATGGTTATTTATATTGTGCATAAAAAGTAGTGTAGGAGATGAGTTGTCATATATACCTACCCCATAAAACCCCTAACTCATAATATTTTAATATATCTTATATTTTTGTAGTACATCTCTTAGGAGGCCCATTTTTTACCTCAAATTCTCTCTAATTGGCATGTCTGAGCAAAGTATGGGGTGGTCGAAGATAGTGAATCCACCACCCTAACCATTCAAAAATATAGATCCCTCTGGGTAGACTATAACGGTAAAAGACTACTAGCATTGAACGTCAAGAAAACAAGAAATTGGATCTATACCTATGAGTTCTGCAAATGATCAAAGTATACAACATAAGTTTAAAAAACAAACTGTAAAAAAAACTTGAATTGGCAATCCGAACCAGAGAGATACCAAGACGTCGAGGGAGACATGACCAAGATTTATGGAGGGGGTGCCTCCTCCAGGATGGGGCAGCCCCATCCTCCTTCCTCAGAGTTGGTAGCAGGATTGTTCGTTGGTGGCAGAGAAGACTTACTGGTCGAGCCTTGGCTATCACGTACTCGTTTGAACAGAGGTTCAATGGAGATTGGAATGGGAAAGGGAGGGCTGGTGGCGGCATCCTAAACCAGAATCAAACCATCCATTGACCTTCCACCCATGGAACTGCCACACCCCACCTCCATAGTTTTAACCTGTCTATGCAAAATGTCTAGGAATTTTCATTCAAAGGTGGCGTCCAAGATGCTAAGCTGGTTGTCCATGTTGGTCAGTTTAGCTTTGACAGAGAGGACATTGTTGTGAGCTGAGCTTTAGTTTCTCAGCATGTCCTCCATTAAAACTCCCATCATGTTTTTGACGAGCCAGTAGTGATTGGTTTTTCCTCCCCCTCCTCCTGTAGCAAGCCGCTCATTGACCAGATGGGCCTCCCAATCGTCAACCAAGACCCTAACAAGCATATAAATCCCACCTTCATACCCTTCCTCCACCATCATGGTCAGACCACGTTGGTTTTTCCATTTATCACTATTTCCCCTACTGGTAGTTCCTCTTTGTCTTGACATAGTGGAAAATAGGGCTGGAAGATGTAGTCGGAGGGGGTGGTGAAGCTACAAAACCAACAACAGAATGAGGCCTTTGAGCTATGAGGAGAGCCAACCGAGATGAGCCGAAGAGACAACACAAATCCAAAGAATACCTTGCATTACAGAATGTCGTCAGATGCTACGACCCTTCCTCGTCTCTTGCCTCTTAAACAAATTCTCTTGAAACATTTGAAAGCTCGCACAATCCAGACCTACCGCCATCAAAACAAGAGTAAAGGTGAACGTAACACGCTCGGCTCTCGATAGACTACGAATGGACATCTACACAATTATATAAAGAAGAGTTGGGGGGATTAATGGCCCTCGCATGCGTGGTGCCACGCGGCCAAATCCTGGATCGAGGAACAATGCATTGTCGATGGGGCATGATGGCACCCGCATCTAGTTGAATCTCTATCTTTTACTAAATAACTTTAAATGATTTTAATTCAAACAAATGCCCTTCAAAAAATGTTAATTTCGCATGTAAATATTTAACATGGAAATATATGAAGTCTCATTAATTATATACATCAAACAATATTTAAAATGATCTCATTTCAACTCATAGCAAAAACATTATAATTGCTCTACATCAATAAATCATAAAAACCATATAATTACCATTTATTAATTATATTGTACACAATATCCATTTAAAAATAAATAAATTAACTTCACATGATCACAAGAACTCAACCAAATAAATTAACTTTGGATGATCACAAGGAACCCAGCCATTTTTTCATCATGTTCAAAGATGAGGTTAAAGCTAATAACCATGAGTGACTAATAAGTGGAACTAACTTGAGATCCATACTTACCATTTTTCATGTTGAAAGATGACATGATGAGATTAAATCTTTTCATGTTGAAAGATGCCATAATGAGATTAAATCTAATAACCATGAGTGACTATTAAAGTGGAAACTAACTTGCCACCCCTACTTACTGTGTTTTTCTCAGGTTCATTCAATACATAACACTTGTCGAATGTATCGTTTATACAAATCAAATTCAAGAACAAAGTTTTGAGTGACATGGCATCTTAATTCTAAATTAACGGTTTCCTTAACTAACTATTTTTGTAGACAACAATGTATAACAAATGGGCTAATACTTAGGTTGGAGCAAAATCCAATTGAAATGCTTTGGCGTGCATCACTCTATTGAGAGAGATAAGAAGATCCATTCTTTGGCAATTAGCATGGCAGAGACCACCGTGAATAGAACTGTTCGACACTTTACAATATATGATGGCCGAGAAAACTACCGAATTCCAAACCTTAAGTTAGTTGCATGCGATTTTTTGTTACGATTGACTATGCAGACAAAGGTGAAGTTGGTTGCAGAAGATTTCTCGTTACGATTGAACTTGCAATCTTAGGTTATGATTAAAAACAAGGCTAAGACCATAATGGAAACCCAGAGCCATCGATCATTCACATGGGAATATGATGACTATTTGTTGGTGTAAATGTGATCACGGTCCTATCTCATCAGTGATCCTCAAGTGCTCTCGCATTTTAATTATATATTTTGAAACATAGATGACAGTCGTGTGACAATCGAAGATGCATAGTACATTGCCTATTTCAATCGAGAATAGGAAGAATTTTGAGAAAACTACGTACTTTAGTCTTTCATCCACAATCTGATGTATTTGCGAGTTTGAAATTTGCAAATTATTTTCATTGCAAGGGATTCTTAAGGAAAGCGAGGGTCTAACCGACGATCGCTGGAGAAGGAAAACTTCAGGAGGAAAAATAGTTTCCTCGATGGAAAACTCCGACGCAGATGTAGTGAAACGAAACTTCCCGAAATTAGAAGCACAAACACGCATTAAAACCTTCTTATCTAGATAGACGACGATTATGTTATAGGGTTTTTTAAATCCTCAAAAAAAACAGCTGACGAAGTAAAAATAAAACCAGCAATTGCCTCCAAATTGTGCAATAATACGTCAATAGGTTGTTTTTTTAAGGGTAAAATCCCTTAAAGGGGTAAACTAAAATCAAATTTGTGTTTTGGGAAAAAAACCCAAAAAAACACACAGCCTAAAGTTTTCCAATGGTGTAGAGCTTACCTTCTACCTTGAGCACCCTCACAAATCAACTATCGGTGTTGCAGGGAAGGCCAAGGAAAGGTCAACTTTATAAATCCCTTCCATGATAGCATAAATAGGAACTCGAATATTAAATGTAGACAAATTTATCCACAAACTAAATGAAGTTAACATTTTCATATCACTTTTGTCACCCAAAGTTGGCAAAACCTCTTTCTAAAAAGAATATTACGATGAAATGCTTAGTCTTTTTTAATTGTTAATCATCAAGATCAACAAAGCAATTCACTACTTTTGATTGTGTTGCATATTTTCCAACAATTTAGAAATAAATTAGCTCACACTTCCCAGGTTTTGTAATGTTTTTCCTTTTATTCTCCCAACGAAGATGAAGCCAATTTTGCATACTTCTGAAGAGTATATCAAGATGCAGTAAAAAAATGCCATGCAGGGGAATATTATCTTAATCTTCATGTGCTCAAAATTAAGAAGATTCTCAACGAAACTGGGAATTGTTGAAACCATGGCTTCCGAAACAATTTTAACAAACATGATTGACAAAATATTAGGGATAGTCGATTTCTCTCTCTTGAGAAATGAAGCAAGATTTAAATGGTTGCTTATTTCCAGAAAATAAGTCAATAATGAGATAGGCATTTCACTTATCTATGACAGTCCTAAAACTCCTCAATGTGTCTTGCACAATGCTTGAAATCCATTTAGCAACACAATATTGAAACAACCGCTATGTAAGAAAATTTTCTAGGATAAATGGTATCCATACTCATATCAAATATAAATTGACCGATCATTAATTTTGCATAGATGAGCCTAATTCATGCTCTTCCACATGAACAAGACCATCTCATAAATGTAATTTTATTTGTACTTTAGCCTGAAGGTTCATGGCACAAAGAAGTACCATCTATACATTGAGGCATTGCATCTTGGTTTTGTTGTTAAGCTACCTTTAACAAAATTTTCCTTGGACTTACGCTTCCACTTGTCCATTGTGTTGGTTTTCATTTCAAACATTAATTTCAAATTCTTTATCATGGGAGGTGGCTCAGAATAATCACTCCCCCATTTTTCCATAGTTGCAATTTTTCTAATTTTGATGCCAAGTTCACATAATGATTGACAATGGTATTTTTCTTTCTATGGACTTAAAAATAAGATATCAATTAATTTTTTTTTGTGAGAAGTAGGGATATTTGTAATTGTTTATCCAATCGATTACTTCAAGTTAAATGCTATTATTTGAATAGAGATCTTTGCAACAAAATTTATATAGTAATTGAGACATTTTTTAAGCCAAACAAGTAGGTACACATACACTTGGTTTAACCGTTCAAAATGGAGCATGAGAAACAATATGGTGTTTTAAAAAAAATATTTGAAAGATAATTTATGAAATAATTGAGATATTTTTAATCCAACATTTCACCCACTCTAATTGATATTTTTTTCAATGAAACTAAGAGGGATTTTAAAGGAAATTTTTATCCATTTCCAAAATTTTATTGTATTCAAATACTAAGTGGATGAGATTTTATTATTACATAAAAAATATTTATAAAAACTTATGTATCCATTTGATAAGTCCATGTACTTTGAGCCCTCAATTACTATCCCTAAGGTCATCATTATCCATTATTATCATTAATTTTTGTAATTTAATTTGGATTATACAAATTGAGGATTTATTCTCCCACTAACAGATGGCATATGCTTTGTGGAGTGTTTGGGAAATCTATTGTATGCATCACATTCCCTAGGATGGAAAGTATACATGCATTTAAACATGTCACTTTAAATCCCACATTCAAAACATGTGTCATATACTAAGTCACAAAGTGTTGTATTGTTGTAAAATGGGCCCCAACTCACACAAAAAATGCCCTTCAATCTAATGTCTACCCACATCTAAAAATAACAATCGTAAATGTTTTGCTAGTCTTTTAATGTATTTTGATATAACGAGATTGAGAAATTACAATATATGAAACTGATATTATAAGAAATTACAAAATGAGATCGAGATTATAAGAAATACCCACCACATACCCACATAGACATAACTTAGAATGGATTTGGATGGGTGTGCTTTATTAGATGTGCTCACTTGCGAAGTATATGCTTGAAACATGAAACACCATGTATTGTATTCATTATGTTTGCAACATTGAATTTTAGGTAACTTTAAGCTGAAAATCTTAAATATTAATAGTTATTTAAAGTTTTATAAAATTACATGAGAGAACATACATACACATATACAATGAGCCTTTTTGAAATGTACTTGTATTTGCATGAATGTTAACACCCAAAAATGGTTAACTACCTCATCTACCTCACTACATGGCTCATTTGTCCATTTTCCTACCATATTTCCCATAAAATCCCACTAAAAAGCCTCCAAAAGACCTAAAAAGCCTCCAAAAGGCCTAAAATGCCTCCAAAAGGCCAAAAAACCCCTTTTTCCTCCAAAAATAACCAAAATTCCTTTAAAAATAGCAAAAATCCCCAAAAGGGGAGAAAAGGAATAAAAATAATGAGGAAAAAGGAGGAAAACCCTAAAACAGCAAAAACCCTAAACAAGCTGCCCTAAACCACATGGTTTCCAAAAACCATGGGCAAGCACTCCACCACTAAAAAACTATAAATAAGTGGTGAAGCCCCCTCATTTCATATCCACAGTCATAGCACCCTTACTCTGCCAAAACATCTCGTGAAACCCTAGCTTACCATCAAGCTATTTTCACCATTGAGAACCCTTTTGGCCTATTTTCCACCATCGGAGAAGGAGAAGGAGCAGCTCGGAGCTCGAAGCCACCGACATCAGACCAGCGCAACGGACTCCACCAACCTCCTCATCGGAGGTAATCTTAATCAAAACACCATTATTCATCTATTTACAGTTTTGCTGATTGTTCTTTACTTT
>LPNX010146925.1:0-154292 GCA_001517045.1 Pseudotsuga menziesii
GGCATGGCTAAAGGATTATGCGAGCTTCTTTGGCTTAGAGGTTTGCTAACAGACGTCGGCTTTCCTCCTAACTCTGCAATCAATTTATTCTGTGATAACAAAGCTTCCATCGACATATCTCACAACCCAATTCAACACGACCGCACCAAGCACGTGGAGATAGACCGACATTTCATCAAACAGAACCTGGAAGAAAAGATCATTCAGTTCCCTTTCGTTAAATCTGAAGATCAGTTAGCTGACATTCTTACCAAGGCAGTTTCCAGCAGAAACTTCAATGACTCACTTGACAAGTTAGGTGTTAGAGATATCTACACACCAACTTGAGGGGGAGTGTTGGCGTGAGTGCCGCAATTAGCCAGAGACTGAACAGGGAAAACAATGGGCGAAATGGAAATTCCCGGATTGCCGCTGCTGATTGTATCGGACTTGCCGAGTTTTCCTGCAACATTCCAATGTCTACGCCTTCTGCTGCGATTAGTAATGGATCAGTTTGATCCATTATAAGAGGCAACGTGGATACTGGAAAATTTGGTTTTTAGGAACTCAAATTGAAAGAAAGTTACGTTTGACAGATCTTTCATCGCAGGTACTAAAGATTCATCTATTTGTGACACTTGCCATGTAATACCAACATTTGTTGGATCGCCTCCCTGATCGGGTGCTTGATACCTGTAATCTGGAGACTCATCATTCTTGTGGGCGATCACTACCCAGAGTGCATGGTATAGGCTGGTTTTTAATAAAATTTTCAGGAAGGCAAGGTATCGAACCTGAATAAGCTTCGCCCCTGGGACCTATAGGGTAGGAAATCTGCCAAGAATATATATATGGGATGTGCCATCTACACTCACTAACAACCATAAAGCTCCTCAACTAATAAGGACAGAATGTGTAAAGAAAGCATAAATTAAGTGGCGATGATACAGACATAATGTGGTCATCCATTATATGTATTATAATCTCTTATGGAGATAACCTTTGAATGAGGGGACCGTAATTTGTTATCTCGAGGTGACTATCTGCCACAACTATCCTAATAATTGAGGTCACTGACAATAATTTGATGATGGATCTTTGATTACTTCAAATGGTAGAGGGGTGAGTCTCCAAATTGTGCTATGAATGAATACTTCTTGAGACGTTGGTGGGAACAGGTCAATATAAATACCTAGATCGACACTTGGTTGGATATTGGCGTGCTTTGAAAGTGCCTCCACGCATTCTCTTTGGTTCATGTTGAACACCAGACATTTTTCAATCAAGTGTTGAACCAGGTCAATATATGCGAATGAGGATGACGATCCATTGGGATTTAGAGGGCGAGCTCCTGTTGCAGGTGCTGCCATTTTCATGTCCCTGGGAACTTTCAAGTTCGATGGCCTGATCCGATATTTTTTTCTTCTGTGGCATTCGCATAGAGAGGGTAATGAAATCTCAACCCGAAGAAAGTGAAATCTGGAAGAAAATGAAATGGCTGTATCTAAATGGTAATCAAAATCTTAGATGATGACGGCTGGGAGATCTACCATAGCATCCCCACGTGGTTAGTGAAAATCTATTGGCTCGAGGGATATTGGATCCATAACTATTCGATTTTCTAGATCTAATCGCCGATCTTATCGACCAATAAAGAAGCAGATATTGGTGTGGTCGCCTATCTTCTCTGCAAGGAAAGAAGCAGAGATTGGTGTGGTCGCTTAGTGGCTCAGAGTGAGATAAATCTTGCACCTGAATGCAGGTTTCAAGGGTTAGGGTTTAAATCACCAATATCTGGAGCATATATCTAGGTTTAAACACGGTGGCAACCTTCTCAAGAGCAGATCTGGGCAAAGAGATAGGAACGATATCTTTTATCTCCAAAGGAAATCGTAAACGGCCTTTATCATCTAACAGTCTTCAAACTTATCACAGGCTAGCCATTCTAATTTGCGCATTATTGCTCACTAGTTCAATCCTTTTTATTGAGAGTATTTTGTATTTGCAGGTTTAAGAGTGGAAGGACGAATGTGCATATTGAAAGATAGGTCGAAGGATGAAATGTTTGTAGGTTGCGCATGAAGGGCTGGTTGCATGGTGCACATGAAAGCCTTCAGGGTAAAAGATTTACACATGTATTTTTTTTGCAGGTTTACAACTGTTTTGTTTTATATTTTAAAAATTTTACTTTTATATTAATGTTAATTTGTTTTAAATTACAGGTGGGGCAACCAGAAACGATTATATATATATATATATATATTTTGAAGTTTTTTATTTTTTACTAAATATTTCTTAATACTGTCTCTAATGTTTAATGGTTTTATTTATTTATGCAGGTTTCAGCATGGAGATCTATCTCTGCAGGTTTTGGCATGGAGATAGTTCTATTTATTTTATATCAATGATCCAAAATTGCATGATATATATATAGATAATGTTTATTAAAAATTTAATTTTTTATTTTATATATTAAATTTTAATGTTTATAGTTGTAGTGTTTTGTTAATTTAATAATATATATTAATTTATAAAAAAAATAAAAACAAGAAAACTAACAAACAAACATGATATATATTTTATTTTTTACTTATAATTTAAATTTAAAATTTTATTTTAAAAAACTAAAATTAAAACAAAGAAATATTGCAAAACTAAAACAAAGAATTTAAAACAAAGAAATATTGCAAAAGAAATATTGCAAAACTAAAACAAAGAATTATATAGGAAAAAAACTAATATATATATTTGTTTGTTTGTTTATTATTTGTTTATTAATTTATTTATTTTATTTCTAATTGTTCACAAATTTAGAAGAAACTTGATTTCTAATGCATTTTTTTATTCCTAGTATGAAAAAAAAGAGATAAAAAATTCTTAAAATTCTTAGATTCAACAATTAAAACTATATATATATATTTTAATTTCTAACAAAATTAAAAAAATAGTAATTTAAGACTATTAGAAGAAGAAGAAAAAATTAACAAATAGAAACATTACAGCAAATTAAAGCAAAATCATCATATATGCTAATTGAAAGAAACCAAAACCTACCTACTTTACTTTAATTAAAATTTACAATCATTTATGTGTAGTGAAATTTCCAGTGGAACCATACATGTAAAAGAAGTAAAATAATATTTACATAAGATTTTACAAAATGAAACCTAGTATATTCAAAAGTATGCAAAATTAGGGATTGTAAATGTAAATTAACAAAACAAAAACAAAACTAATATAACCTAGTACTTGCTTGGAAACACTGTTCGATGCAGCGCTCGTTTGCATGATGATCACCCGAGATCCCTTCTTCATCCTCCTCAATTTCGTTCTCGCATGCTTCTTCCTTATCAGATGTATAGAACTCTTCAAATGTTGATTCTTCCTTCACTTCTGGAGGGGTGGTTGTATTTTTAATTGCGGTCAAGATCTCCTCTTCCTGAGAAGAGGAGATCCCAGCTTTTGCAAAGATCTCAGTGAGTAATTCCAAACTTACGCACATCAAATCAAATGCTTAAAAAAATGAAAAAAAATCACATGACAAATACAAAAGACAATATGAAATGAGTTAGTACAAAATGAGTGCAAAAACAGAAATTATAAGTGCACAAAAATCTATACAAAACAAAAATGATCATGTACAAAATTAAAAACAAGTTAGTATGAAATAAATACTAGCCCAAAAATGAAAGCAATCCAAACTGAAAATAAAAAGGAAAATTTGCATAAAAACAAACTCGCATTTGCAAAAAATGTAACAACACACTTGCAGAAAAAGTAAATACTTTGCAGAAAAATAAGTACGCTTGCGAAAACAACAAGGCTTTGGGGTGACCCACTAAAGTGGATGCGTCTGGTTGTTACACCATGGGAATTCCAAAAATTCTATAGTGAATTCGTCCTTGCATCTTACTGTTTCCCCTCCCCCTTTCTATGTAATAAGAAAAAAATGAACTATCTACCTATCTAAACTCTGATCCCTTTTAGCACCTCCCAGGAAACGGCACCAAAATGTTGGGGAAAAATATTAAACAAATTATAACATATATCCAACGATTTAATTGTCAACCCAGAGAGAGTGTAAACTTGTGAGGTACATGCAAAATACATGTAGGGGCAGAGTATTACTAACTTATTCTACAACTGAAATTGAATTGCAAAAGCAGGAAATGACATGAAAATAAATCTAATCTAGAAAAGCAGAAAATTGCGTGAAATAAATCTAATTGCAGAAAACATAAAATTGCATGAAATAAACTGATATAAAGCAATCAACATTAACTTGTGAACTCACATAAAATCAATACTATCAATTCATAAGAAAAAAATCATGAAAATCTATATTAACAATTCATAAGAAAGAGATTACTGAAAATCTATATTAACATGGGAGAGTAATGGGATTTGTATCAAAGCATGATCTCCATTACATAACAATCAAAATCTATTCTATGAATAACTCTGAACTATTCTCTACTTCCAAACCACTAGAGAAATCTTTAACAAAATGAGGAGAGAGCCCTCCTATTTATACATGAATTCAAGATAACTAATCATAATTATAGATCCACTATTCTCTCAACTTATCCCTCAAAATCCTCCAACACACCCACTTTTCTCTCGACTTATCCCTCAAAATTCTCCAACAAATATTGGATGAGATATTCTCTCCATATTTCCATGATCTTCTCCTTGAAATTAGCCCACATATTGAAGATGAAATTCGAATATGAGGCTAGGTGGTGACTTTTGAGCTTGTTAAAGTCTTCAAATACACCTGTAAGCATCACCAAACTCATCCAACTTTAAAGTATAATAAAAATATGTTATTTTTCTCAATAATTAACCACAAATTCACTCAAAATACTCAAAAATAAATGATTTGGAAAATAACAAGGTAACCCATGTTTATTCATGAAAATGGTGGATATTAATGGTTTCATGAAAGGATAAAATAGGAATAAGGTGACAAATGATATATAAATGATGAATAAAATGTTGTCTTTTTGCGGCTCAACAGTACTGGTAAGGTAACAGAGCAATAACCTTATATAGAATTCTATTGGAATAAACTTCATTTCAAAATCCATAATACCTTACATTATTGTAGATATATGTTTATTGGACTTACATCTTTAAGAATGTCAAAAATATATCAATGTTGATGTTGTTTTTGTTATTGTTAAATTGTCCAATAAAAGAAAGGAGTTTACATACCACCATTCATATATTAACACCCACGGGTGTCTACCTATATGGATTTTCTAATAATATGGCATGACCCATGACATAATTTTCTCATGGAAGGCAATTAATTCACCTTAAAGCATCATATCATCATCCTCTTTTAGAATTGGGATCACAAGTTTACTCTTTTTTTATCCAAATCTCAAAGCATATTCCATTACTTTATGTCCGCATTTTTATATCCAAATCTAAAAGCATATTCCATGACGATTTCAAATTATGTTTCACATAGTTTAACAACACATAGGATCGAAATTTTGATGATTCCTTCTTATACAAACTTGAGGCATTCAAAAATTATTTTTGGCCATTTTTTCCAATTTTGAACATGCAAGACAATTAAAAGGAAAAATACCTTACTAATCAACATATGTATTTTAAAGCTCGGGGGAGAATTGCTAACTATGTATGATGATAGTGGAAAAAGCATGCCTTAATGCCTTGTAATTTTCTAATATGAATTATGCATACCCAACAAGGTCCTATTTGAACTTTTTTCCCATGGTGTAGGTATAACCAAACAGGTATTTGTCAGATATTTATTCCTCGAGCGAGGGGAGTTCAGTAAGACTAGATGGAAGTTATAGATCTAGTAGGTCTTCAAGATTTATATCAACTAGATTTCAAAAGGTCAGAAGAAAATTCCATTGAACACATGGAATTTTTTCTCGTTGAAGGGAGGTCATGTTCCTATGATGATAAGACAATAGGAGACATCGAGGTGCCTTTGAGGTACAAACATATAGTGAAACAATGGGTACCCAAGGATATTCCTCATATAAAGACATATTTTTGTGTGAACGAGCGGATATATCAAATTGCACCATCGTCATTACATCGTTTGGGGTTGTTTTTCATGGATGGCATAAAGTTCGGTTACGACAGATATACAGAATTGATGGAGTATATTGGACCATGTTACAACTACAAATATTGGATGTACCTGGTCCAATATACACGAAGTATACGCAGATATGGATTTTTAACAAATTATTTACAGCTGAAAGACAAAGATAAAAATAAAGGAGCAATGGTGTACATTGACGGAAGGCCAAAATCCATTGGAAATATTGTGGGGTTTATAAACAAAAAACAACTAGGGTATACAATTAAACAAACCAACTGCATATTTGAGGGGCATGAAGGAAACTGTGTTTTTGTATGCGCCATTAAATCAATAGATACAAGGGAAGAGTTACATATTAATTAAAATTTGAATCGAGTAGATACAAACACGGTTACTATGGGAGTGGTACATCTAACAATTTACCCAACCTTTTATTAATTAATTTAACATATTAAGGATTTTTTGTTAGTCTATTGTTATAATTTTGTTTAAATATTCTATATTTACTTCATAGGGTAGTGATTCGGGCATCTCCCCAGCAGCTGGTCAGAGGAGTACAACTTCCTTGAGGCAGCAAGTATACATCTTTGTAATAGTACAAATATAATTTAAAAAAATATTTTTTTGTTGTGTTTTTTCATCAATATATTCATTTGTTTTATATAATGTTATTTGTATATTTGTTGTAGAGTGTTGATCAGGTAAACCAGTCGGCTGTTAATCAGACTACAATAGCCTCGAGGCAACATGTATACTTGATTGTAATTGTACAATTCAAATACGTCAAAATATTTTATCATTATGGTGTTTTTGTGAGTATTTTGGTTTCGTTTGGATAATTTTTTCTATGTTTTTAAAGCAGGGTGTTGTAAGGGACACCTCCCTAGCAGTAGATGATATCGGACCTGCCTCGAGGAAACAGGTATACATTGATGCAATTGTACAAATTTAATATGAACAAAAAAAAAATTATTGTGTTTTTTCATGAGTATATTCGATTCATTTAGATAATGTTATTTATATAATTGTTTTAGAGTATTGATCGAGAAAATAACCGAGTTGTTGATCAGACGAAAGCATCATTGGGGAAAAAGGTATACCTAATTGTAATTGTACAGTTTAAATACATCAAAATGTTTTCTTATTATGTTGTTACCATGAGTATTTTGGTTTTGTTTCGATAATTTTTTCTATGTTTTTTATGCAGGGTGTTATAAGGGGCACCTCCCTATTAGTAGATCGGGGCAGGTCTCCTATAACCATTGATCCGATGAGTAGACGATCCTTGAGGTAGCAAGTATAATTCATTGGAATTGTACAAATATAATATGTATCATAATGTTTTTTTATGTCTTTTTTTGTGTGTATATTGGTTTCATTCTGATAATGTTTTCTACTTCTTTTTGGTAGGGGAATGATCGGAGCAAATCCCCAGCTGTGGATCAGACAACACCAGCATCAACGCATCAGGTAAACATAATTATAATTTTATGAATATATCATGGTCGATATGTTTGTTAATATATATTTTTTGCTTGGTCTATTTATTTCATGTTAGTAATGTTTTATATATCTTTGTTGCAAACCACAGATTCGGCATATGAACCAGGGTCAGATAAATCAATAGATTTTGATGTGGCCCGAGTTGATGCGTGATGTTGGCATTGGTTCTTCTCTAAACCTGATTAATATGGTAGAGAAGACCTTGAGAAAAATTAATGAGGATATCCTTCATTTGATATTCATTCAGTCGCAGACATATGAGATTAGAGCCAAGGTTGATGTTTTGGTAAAGAGATCGCATGCCTTAAAATTAAGTTGTGGAATCTTGAATCATAATATAAATTCATTTCGTATTTTATATTTTTTACTTATATATGATGGTGAACTTATAAAATATGGTTTGTATTTACAGGATTTCCAGCAACCACACACTAGTGGCGAAGGCGATGTTGGCCCTAGTGATACTCATGGAGAGTTGTCACATGAGAAAATGACTCCGCGTACATCTCATGTGCCATTGTTATTGACTAAAAATTCAACAACATGTTTTGTGACACCCCCGAATCCAGCTATGAGTGCACCCGCTAATGGTTGACTCACACCAGATCATGGAAAAGAAGGGGTCGATACAGAGCCTGCTAGTATTGATATTGTTGAAGGGTCCTTTCCTGGATCTTCTCGTGTCACTAGCACGGGTACAATAAAAACAAAAAGCATTTGTGGGTGGAGAACTTGTTCCAATAAATATAGAGAAGATCCCACGTAATTATTATGCATTGTTCAAGTTAGTGTTTATAATTTGATTGTAATATAACAATAAAATATTATCTTTCAACTAATGATGGCATGATCGTTTTGCAGGAAATTATGTTTTTTTATAAACATCTAAATGATTTTTCCTTGGAGATATTTAGGCCCACCATTCGCATAAGGTGGGATAAACAAATTTAAAATTTAAAATATGAGCTCACTAATCAGTTGGTTGGTATGTTCGGCAACGAGACCTTTAATAGAGTCGCGGTCCTAAAGAAGGTTGGACAACATATGAAGATTGTCTGGGACCAATATAGGGTTCACCTAGAAAGGAAACCTAGGTATGAGCACCGTTTGATGATTTCATCTAGAGATTGAAAAGCCCTAATGGAAGATGGAAAGGAGAGGGATCTAAGAAAAGAAGGAAAGATACCACTAGGCACGGGGACGTATGCAATACTTTCCACAATGTAATTCTAAACCATTTTATTATTACTTTATATATAAAATTTGGAACATCTAATGTATTTCAACACTTTCATAGGTTGTCTAAAACATCAAAGGCCACAAAGGCAAGACAAGAAAAATTGGTCAGCACAATCTTGGGCCTGGTGGTTATTCAAATTTGGTGGCATGAATTGTAAGTATCGAAAAACCAATAATGCATCCAACTAATAAATTGCAAATTACTTTCATTTTATTGCACCGCAAAAGGTAAATTCATGTCATTATGCAAATATGCAGGCCAACCAATTAAAGGAAGTGCCCACTAAGGAAGACTTGAAGCTTGGCTTCTAGTACGGCTTTGGAGTTTTTATTGAACGCCACAAAAGCTTGTCTGGGCAAACACAATCTTCTGGTGATCCATCTTGCGCACAAGTATATAAGATCTATATAGTTTAATGAAGATTTATTACTTGTGCAATATATTCATTATAAATAATTTCCATAAAATATTGACTTTGTTTTGAGTAGTTCAACAATCCAATCAATGTCGAGGATGTACAAAACCAATCGAAGATCATGCTTCGAATACTAGTAATGAATTTATTCATATGCTACAATTTTAAATATTGCATTACAGATGGTGAACATTAATTGTAATTCCTGTCTAGGCTCAACCTGTAAAGGGTCACACTGTATAGGTTGAGCCTAGACAAGAATATGAAGTACATGATGTGGCCACATCAGGTAAGAAAACACCTTTGCAATGTTTTTTTAATGAAATACTTGTCATTATAATACCAGAATATATCAATGTAACATTTTCAAATTATTGCAGCAAATCTGGACCCCTTGCTGCAAAATCCACGTCGTGAGTACTCTAATTGGCAGTTATCATGGCAAGTTAATGAACCACCAAGAACTAAACAACAATATGAGTTTCTTGTTGATTTTGTAAAGAGAAAAAAAAATAGAAAGAAGTGACTGAAGAAATATTGTGAAATTATTTTTGATAATATAATGTCATGCATATTTTTTTCCCTACTCAATGAATGAATGGTTTACTGAATGTTAGCTTTTATTAAGTGAATGGTAAATGTTTCTTTATGATGAAATTTGCATGTTTGCGCATAATTTTTTTTTCAAGTACATGCATTGGGTATGGGGAATTGAGAGTGATGTGAGGGGGGGAGAGACCATAACAGCTTCCACCTTCATGTGGTTGGTCATGTTCAGTAGATAATATTAAATTATTCTCAAAACAAAGAGAATCTCAATGAATGGATACAGTGGTGCCTTTCTACAATCCACTCGTGTGTCATCTAAATTTTGACAATTTCTTGGGGATTTTTATGAAACGAAAGCATCTTATCCTACTTTCCAAGCCTCTAACAAGGTGAGGGATTATAAATTTCTCACTTATGACAGTTTGAGAAAAGTTAAAATCAAATGAAAGTAAGCACCAACAATATATACATAAGCAATCAATTATTACATAGTGATATTGTTAGATAGAAGTCGTTGAAATAAGTTCCACAAACCTATTTATGTTCAAGATCCATTTTCATTTGCAAGACATAGTGGATCCTATAGATCTCTGCACATCTTATCCCTTTCCCCACAATTTTCATAATGTCCTTATATATTCATGACAGTTCTAGAGCTCATGTCAACTTGCAACCTTCCTTGTTGGTCTGCATGTCTGACTACCCACCATGCTCTCTAGCCACACCAAAGGATCTATAACAAGTTATCACTAACACCATCAAGTCCAATTTTTTTATTTCACTAAGCATGCCTCACACAAGCTCTCTAAGAAAAGAGATCCAAGTATCCTCTAGGGTTTCATTGTCACATTCCCTGGGATCTAACTCCATCTCACAAAAGGACTCAAACATTAACGCTTCAAGTATCCTCTAATTTTTCCCCAAAAACCCTAATTCCTTCCTTGCTTGCATAAATACAAGTTCAAAGACTCAAGACAAATGCATCTTCAAGATACAAATGATGTAATGAACTCGCAAATGGCTTAAGGAAAGATGATGTTCAAAATCAAATATGTAAGGCAATGGAGACATGGAATACTTATGATAGTTTTATAAAGGGTAAAATCAAATGAAATTGAGCATCAACAACAAACAAATAAGCAAGCAATTCTTACATACTGATATTGTAAGATAAAAGTCATTGAAATCAAGTTCCACAATCCTATTTATAGGCATACTTGAACAAGAATATCACTAATCAATTCAATGATTAACAATAAACCATGGGCATGTAGCTATGGATGACAAAAGATCATATTGATAAGATAATTTTATCAATGTCTATTGAATCAACACAATAGTAGGTCAATAAACCCTAGGGTTGCAGCTAGGACATAAACCCTAGTTGCGGGCATAAACCAATAGAGAAATGAGTAAGGAATCCCCACACTCTATTGTATACGATGTTTAGGTTCGTAAGAGACTGCAAGGATGAAATTGAACCAACCAACAAACCCTAATTCACGTAATAAACAAGGATAAAAACAATGTTACGGTAGCAAAACATTACAACCTAAGAAGTGTATTAGAGATTATTTATGGGTGCACTATAGGGAGAATCCATAAGTGTGCTAGAGAGAAGATGCAAACCAATAACAAGAGATTTTAAGGTGCTCATAGTATAAATCACTTGTATTCAATATATTAGGAAGTTCACATGACGCATGGTTCCTTGCCCAATTTATGCCAAATGTAAAATTGTCATTCTAGGATTTGGGAGGGTTTTAGTTCTAGTTATGGTACATTTTGGTGCAATATATACAAAACTTCTACTGCCTAAATTGTAAGAATAAGAAGCATCAGTACAACTTCATAAAATGGTATGTTATTTAAAGTAACATGTTTTCTTATGTACATGAGTATATTCATGTGAACATATATAATATATATTGACATTGTGTGTGGCAGGTTCCATAGATAACTTCATTCTTGGGGGGTGTCAAGCTTGGCATAAATGGTCATAAAGAGTTGTTTGACTAGGTCACTATACAACTTACAAAACTTAATGATCAATGTGATGTTGTACAACTTTTGACCACAATTTATTAGTTTTTCAATGCATTGAAATCAAAATATGCTAGTGAGAATGTTGTAATATATTCATACTTTTCCCATTTCCTCTCTTTCACTATATGTGACGAGTCCATAGTACATACCAAGTATTTAGGACAACTTCATGTCCAATGGGATTAAGTTATTAACCTTTTTGTCTCGAGGATATCACTTCGTAGTTGGAGGATATAGAATTTTTTTGGTACAAAAGTCCATACCACTTGGCTAGACAAGCTTAAAGATTCTTTCATTATGGATTCTGATGTCCATTTTGTTAACCCGGTTTTGAAGCAACATGGACCCAGCTTGAACCTTCAATGACTCCTAATTCTCCACAATAATTTCAAACATTTCCATGGATTGAGAGGTTTTTTACACAAAACATTGAAGGAGAGGGGGCTAGTGAGAATGTCTTCAAATTGAGACACCTGAACAATTTCCTATGTAGCAAAATCTACATAAAACTAGTATTTTTTTTAAATTCTCCATCATGGTCTGATATCCAACGGACCTTCCTACGATTCTGAAGACCATGCCATACCACCAATGGAAAATTTTGTTGTCTTTTTCTTTTCTGTTGGTATATGTTTCGTATATTTGATGGTTATGTGGTTGGATATCCAACAACCTTTCCTATGATTCTGACAATCATGCCATACCACTGATGGAAACTGTCGTCGATGTTTTTCTTTTTTTGTTGGTATATGTGTCGAATATTTGGAATCCATATGGTCAGATATATGACCTTCTGTAAAGTAATGTGGGTCAGATATCTGATGGGTATGTGGTCAGATATCCACCCTTCTATAAAATAATTTAGGTCATATATCCTACTGCCTTGTGGTCGAATATCCAACATGTATGTGTCAGATATCCAACATGTATATTGATATATTTTTGGTCGGATATTAGACAAGTCCATATTATAGTCGGATATCCGTTGAAAATCAACCGAATTTTAAAAAAGGAGAGACTTGTCGGATTGTCGACAACTTGATGTCGAAAATTGGACATATATGCCGTTGGATTTTGGGTTCATATTTTCATGTGTCTATTACTTGCTTGTATTTTACAATAGTGTTCATGTTTATATAGGATGTTGAGAGGCTTGGGTAACTACCCGTTACGTTCAGTTAAAAAGAATTTAGCACCAAGTTCAACCGTTACAGACGACTGGAAGACAGAGAGATAATATGTAGTAGTCGTGTTGAGATGTTGGAGTTAACGATGTATGTCAAGGATGTGTCGAGGTTCGTACTTGTCAAAGTCTATATTGAACCTCTCGAAGTAGAAAAAATGCCAACTGTTGGTTGAATCATTCCTCCTTCCTTAAGAAACAATGGTCCCCATTGTTTGCTCGTTCATATGAGGAAACTTATTGATGGCCTCAAAGACCAACTAGATCTAAGACTTCAACTAACAGGCTGAATTGCTTATTGAAATATTCTTTCTGCAGCTTTAACTCATGTATCTTTCCCTTCCGCAAGATCATTATTCTGCAATATCCACCTTTCCACAACGCCATCTTTCTACAACTCATATTTTCTGCAAACTTCATTCTACAAGACGTTTCCCGCAACTCCTTTTCTGCAACACCCCTTTCCACAACACCTTTTTTGCAACACTGTGGATTGTGGGATGTGGCTTTACAAATTTTTTAAATTGGACTTCCGCAACTAATTACAGCCGCAACGGTCTATCCCACATGCGGGTTGCAAAACTTGACTTATCGAAACTTGAGTTCCCGCAATTTCCATGTTCCTGATTTCGCAATTTCAAAGTTTTATGCACCGTTGATTCTTGCAGATTAGTTCTCAACCATTGATCTGTCTCCAGATGTGGAACAGATTATAACCATTGATTTTTGTCACGATATTTCTTCGTCATTCGATCTTCTCTGAGATATTTCTTCGTAACTTGCCAAATTGATCACTGAAAGGGTCAACTTCTTTACAGTTTAGAAACTAAAGAATTTATACACATAATTATATGGAGTGAATGCAGGATGAATTCATATCTCTACATATTTATATAAAACCAGGAATCCATCAAAACACGCACGAAATGTAATCCTCTATTCTTTATTCAACTAGATCAGAATTTCAAACACAGAGAATTCAACTTATTCACTCCTTATGTGCACACTTCTCCTATTCTCTCATTTTCACTATGTTCTATCTCTATGCCATCGACCTATTACATACTCAATTTAATTTATAACACTCAGAAAACCTGTCATATCTGACTAAGTTCGAGCTAAGGACCTAATAAAAGAAAACCCTATCGACAAAGATCAATCCTTGATAAATCCACTCGGGGATCAAGGAGAACAAAGGAAAAATTTCCACTTATTACAATTTAAACTAATTACATCTACTTGTCATCGAACGCTATCCATCTAGAACTTGATTACAAGGCAAGATGACTCATCATTCAATGAACTTCAAGTTGGATGCTAAGCTGATTCATCAGTCAATGAACTTCGAGTTGGATGCTCCTTTATCATACTCCTGGGGAAGAAAATAATTTTTCATTGAGTCTTTAGGCAGTACATTGTACTTGGAAATTTCTTACTCTGTCATCCAGGCTGCATCTTTAGTATGTTGATTTCTCCATTTGACCAGGTATTGAACGAAGGTTTTGTTTTTTATCTTCCTTAAGATTCTTTTGTCAAGGATGGCTTCAATCTGAGGTTGTTCTTTTTGTTGAATTTGTCCTTGCCAATCTATAGCTCGATCATCTCTATCTGAAATTACACCATCCAGTTGGATACCTGCATCTCTAAAAGGATACAAATCTGAAACATTAAAAATTGGTGAAATTTGAAGGTCAGAAGGAAGTTCAATTTCATAAGCAATTGCAGAAAACCTCCTTAAAAATTTACAAGGTCCAATATTTTTAAGCTTCAACTTATTATAAGTTCTTTTAGGGAACCTTTCCTTTTTAAGGTAGGCCATCACTAAATCTCCAATCTGAAAATTCACTTATCTCCTCTTTAGGTCTGCTCTATGTTTATACTTCTCTGTACTTTCCTGTAATCTCTTCTTGATGGTTTCTTGTAGCTCATGCATATTAACTGCAAATTCTTCACCCTTTACACTTCTCTTTTCCTTTTTTCCCAAATCTCTAAGTTCATATAAACCTCTTGGATGCATCCCATAAAAAATTTGAAACGGACTCATACCTGTACTTCTATTGGGTGAATCATTGTATGTGAACTCAGCCCAATCTAAAGGTAAGCCCCATTGTTTTGGATGTTCATATACCAAACTCCTCAGTATATTCCCCAAGATCCTATTTACCACTTCAGTATGTCCATCATTATGAGGGTGATAAGAAGAACTAAAACTGAGATTAGTCCCCAATTTCTTCCATAGAGTTCTCCAAAAATGACCAAGAAATTTTGTATCTTTGTCGGACACGATACTCAAAGGCAAACCAAGCAACTTTACAATTTTTGAAAAGAATAGATTAGCAATGTTTGTTGCATCATTAGTATTTTTGCATGCAATGAAATGAGCCATTTTGGAAAATCTATCTACTACAACATAAATTGAATCATGACCTCTCCGAGTTCTAGGTAAACCTAAAACAAAATCCATGCTTATTGAATCCCAAGGCCTAGCTAGAATAGGTAATGGTTGATACAATCCTTTGTTATAACTTCTCCCTTTTTCACGTTGATAGACTCTACATCCTTCAACAAATTTCTTCACATCATGCTGCATCTTTGGCCAAAAATAAAAATTACTCACCAGAGAAAAAGTCTTATCTTGCCAAAAATGTCCTAAGAGACCCCCACTATGCTTTTCTTGAATTAAATTTTCCCTCATTGAACATCTTGGAATACACAACTTACTATCTTTGAACAACAATCCTTCCTGCATCATATAATCTAACCACTGGCTTCTTTTATGGGTAACTGGATTTTCACAGGAAGCATAAATATCCTTGAAATATACATCCTCTTTATACATAGCAATCAAATTTTCAAATCCCAAAGTACTGAACTTAACTTCCTGCATTACCAAACTTATCCTCCTCAAAGCATCAGCAAATTTATTAGACTTACCACTTGTATGTTTGATAACGAAGGTAAAGTTCTACAAAAATTCTACCCATTTAGCATGCCTCTGATTTAACGTAGGATGGTTGTTGATGAACTGCAAAGCATGATTGTCAGAATACAAAACAAATTCCATGGGCATTAAATAATGTCTCCACTTTTTAAGAGCCTGAACAACAGCATATAATTTTTTATCATACGAATAGTACTTTTGTTTAGATTCATTCAAATTTTCACTGAAATATGCCACTAGCCTCTACTCTTGACATAAAACAGCTCCCAATACTGCCCCACTGGAATTTGTCTCCACTTGAAACACTTTATCAAAATTGGGCAAAGACAAAATAGGCTTCTCGGTTATTTTCTTCTCATAATCATTCCTTGGAACTAGCCAATTTAAAATTGCTTGCACTTTATCAGAATCCATTTTCGGTCCTTCTTCTGAAACCAGGAACCCCAAGTAGACCAATTATTTTTTCAGGAAGCTACACTTCTTCAAATTTATCAGCGGCTTCTCTTTCTGCAAAGTCCTCAACACCAACTTAAGGTGCCTTAAATGCTCTTATCTATTTTGACTAAAAATTAGGATGTCATCTAGATATACTATCACAAATTTTCCAGTAAATTCTTTCAAAACCTCATTCATCAATCTCATGAAAGTACTGGGTGCATTTCTAAGCCCAAATGGCATCACTAACCATTCATATAGACCATCATTAGTTTTAAATGTTGTTTTCCATTCATCCCCTTCCCTTATTCTAATCTAATGATATCCACTTTTCAATTCTATTTTGGAAAAATATTTTGAACCACTTAAACAATCCATCAGATCATCAATTCTGAGTAAAGGAAATATATACCTAATAGTGATCTTTTTGATTGCCCTGGAATCAATACACATTCTCCATTCACCATCTTTCTTTGGAATTAGCACAGTAGGTACGACACAAGAACTCAAGCTCTCTTTCACCAATCCCTTCTCCAACAACTTCTGTACTTGTTGTTTAATTTCTTTATTTTCTAGAGGGGTTAATCTGTAAGCTTCTTTATTAGGTAAACTTGCACCATGTATTAAGTCAATGTGATGACTAATACTTCTTACATGAGGTAATTCTTTTTGCAATTCATCCACAATAATGTCAGCATACTCATCAAGCAAAGTTTTAAATTCATCTGTAAAATCATATAAATTTGTAGAAGTTAAAATTACCTTTGGCTTACTAATAAGATCAAAATGTAGATATTTTTATTTCTGAACTTCATGTAACATTTCTTTTCCAGAAATCAGCAGAATCCTTGATCCTAAACTTCCCTGAACTGCTTCATCTTCCAAGGGTGACAAGGTATGTCTCTTCCCATATTTCTCCATAGAATAAGTATTCTTCCTCCCATCATGAATAGCTTTCCTGTCATACTTCCATGGCCTCCCTAAGAGTATATGGCACACATCCATAGGCATTATGTCACATAATATTTCATCCTTGTAAGTACGAATCTGGAACTCCACATTAAACTGCTCATTCACCAAGAGCTGATGTCCTTTATGTAACGAGGACAATTTGTAAGGAGTGGGATGCTTCATCCTCTTCAATCCCAGCTTCTTTACCATCTCTGTGGAAACCAAATTATCAGTACTACCACTATCAATAACCATTTTACAACACTTACCTTGTGACTTACACCTTGTTCTGAACATACTTTTCCTTTGAACTGGTTCATGTACCTGTTTCTTTGTATTCACCAAGACTCTCTTCAACATAAGACCCTCTCCATCCTCTGGAGGATTATTCACCTTTGTTTCTTCTTTTGATTCTTCCTGGGCCTCTCCAACATTCACATGTCTCTAACCTGTAGATTTATTTCTTGGACAATCCCAAGACATATGTCCAATCTCTCCACAAGTATAACATCTTACTTCTCTATTTCTACCTCTAACTCCTTTGAATCCTCCTCTTTGGAATGATTGACTACTACTGCTAGAAATTTGAGCTTCATCTTTAGAAGTTCTATCTCCTCTATTTGGAGCACCTCTGCCTCTTACCATGTGCTTTCCTTTGTTTCCCTGGTTTTTATTTCTTATCAATTTCTCTTCTACCTTTAAAGATACATGATATGCATCCTCTATAGTTTTCAAATTTAATAGACTGAGTTCATCCTGTATATCATATCTCAACCCATTGATATACCTAACTACTCTTTCTAGACCTCCCTCTATCTGTCCAGATCTAATATTCACTCTAAAAAACTCTTATGTATATTCCTTTACTATCATAGCCTTCTATCTAAGGTTCTCTAATTTTCTAAGAATATTTAATCGATAGTCCTTGGCCATAAATTGACTTTTAATCTTATTCAACATCTTATCCAAAGAGTTACTTTTTTTCTTACCTCTTCTTTCTCGATGGATCTGGAGCTCATCCCACTAGATAGCTGCATGTCCCTTTAATATGGTAGTTGCATATCTTACTTTATTCTTGTCTTCTATCTCTTCAAAATCAAAGTATTTACTCAGAGCATTAATCCAATCCATAAGTTCTTCAACATTTAAGTTACCTAAATACATAGGTACTTCTATTCTTGGTCTGCCACTTGTTTTCATCAACATCTTCAAGATTTTAACTTCATCAAGATCTTCTTATTCTTCTTCAGAGGATTCAGATTTGTCTTCTTCATCATTGCCATTTGACTTGTCTGAATGTTTCTTTCTTTCCATATCTTCTAACCTTTCTTCCAGTATCCTCATGTTTCTTTCCGTTTATGTTTCTACAGGTTGTCTTCCTCGACCACGTCCTATAGTAACTCCATGTGTGTGTCCCCTTCTTGGCGACATATTTCTTCATAGACTCAACTGATCAACTGAGCCACTACACAGAATCATTTTCCTCCTCTGATACCAAAACTGATGGCCTCAAAGACCAACTAGATCAAAGACATCAACTAACAAGATGAATTCCTGATTGAAATATTCTTTCTACAGCTTTAACTCATGTATATTTCTCTTCCGCAATCTCCACCTTTCCGCAAATCCACCTTTCTACAAACGTCGTTTTGCAAGACGTTTCCCGCAACTCCTTTTCTGCAACACCCCTTTTGTAAACACCTTTTCTGCAACACTGCGGGTTGCGGGTTGCGGGATGCGGTTTTACAACTTTTTTAAATTGGACTTCCGCAACTAATTGTGGCCCCAACGGTCTATCCTGTATGCGGGTTGCGGAACTTGACTTATCGAAACTTGAGTTCCCACAATTTCCATGTTCTTGATTCCGCAATTTCAAAGTTTTTCACACCGTCGATTCTTGCGGATTAGTTCTCAGTCGTTGATCTATCTCCAGATGCGGAACAGATTATAACTGTTGATTTCTGTCACGATCTTTCTTCGCTGTCCCATCTTCTCTGAGATGTTTCTTTGTAACTCGCCAAATTGATCACTAAAAGAATCAATTTCTCTGCAATTTAGAAACTAAATAATTTATACACATAATTATATTGAGTGAATGCAGGATGAATTCGTATCTCTACAGATTTATATAAAACCAGGAATCCATTAAAACACACATGAAATATAATCCTCTGTTCTTTATTCAACTAGATTGGAATTTCAAACACAGAGAATTCAACTTATTCACTCCTTCTGTGCACACTTCTCCTATTCTCTCATCTTTCACTATGTTCTATCTCTATTCCATCGACCTATTACATACTCAATTTAATTTATAACACTCAGAAAACCTGCCAGATCTGACTAAGTTGGATATGAGGACCTAATAAGAGAAAACCCTATAGACAAAGATCAATCCTTGAGAAATCCACACAGGGATCAAGGATAACAAAGGAAAAATTGCAAATTATTACAATTTAAACTAATTATATCTACTTGTCATCGAACCCTATCCATCTAGAACTTGATCACAAGGAAAGCTGACTCATCAGTCAATGAACTTCGATTTGGATTCTAAGCCAGTTCATCAGTAAATGAACTTCGAGCTAAATGCTCCTTCATCACTTTTTGGTGAGTTCAGTACTAGAGTACCACTTTCCTTGAACTAGGATTTGTCTGGATTTAGCTACTTGAAACAAGGGAATGGAGTTCATCCTTGTATGGTGTATGACTGTCCCACGATGGTGTTGCAAGAAAGAAGCTCCTAAACATTTGGATGGATGTATTCAGGTTTTGTTGTTTGCAATTATTTATGTTCCAACAAGGTTGATTGGTATGGTCGAAGTAGATCCACATTGAACATTTTATGCAGACCCAAGCATGAAGGAATGTCAAGCTGAAAAGTGTTTTCGCCAATCTTCTTAAGGATACTGTACGGACCATATCGCAAAGGTTTCATCTTTCTATATGGGCCAGTGAAGCGATCCTTCTTCAGATATAACCAAACATGATCCCCAATTTTGAATGAATGAGGATTAGGATGTTGATCATGTCAGGCCTTAGCTTTCGCATTAGCTCACTGCAACATTTCCTATGCTTGCTTATGAATGTTGTATATTTGATCTCGAAACTTCAATGCTTTTTCAACTTCTCGTTCTTTGAATTCAGTGGCGATCAACTGTGTCGATGAATTGATCAAGTCGATGGGGGTTGAGGGTTGAAATCCATAACAGATATTGAATGGACTCTTTCCCATAGAGTTGTGTTCAGCACGATTGTAAATGTGTTGTATGTATGGAATAATTTCATTTCATGTCCGACGATGTGTGTGGTTGTACATACGAAGTAGTTGTACTACCAAGAAATTCACAACTTCTGTCTATATGTCTGTATGAGGATGGAAATTTGTCGACAAGGAAATTATCATGTCGAGTTTTTTCCAGAGAGTCTTCCAAAATATGCTGACAAATATGGAATATGTGTCGTAAATAATGGTCATCAAAACGTCATAGTGTTTCCAAAAATGTTCAAAAAAGAGTTGAGCAGTCTATTGTGTTTTCGTAGTCTTCTTACATGGAACGGGGATAGCCATCTTGGAAAATCTATTGACTACTACTAATATCGCATCATGTTGATGTTTGGTAGTAGGATATCCCGTCAAGTAGTCCATAGAAATAGATTCCAATGGTCAACTAGGAACCGACAAAGGCATGTAAATTCCTTGCCATCAATTCGCATGATCGAATGTACTTTTTGACGTCATATTTAAGTGGAGGACAGTAAAAATACTTTTGGAGGATAACAAGAGTCTGTTCTACTCCAAAATGCCCTACTGTCTTGTTATAGTGTGTGTCCCAAATGATTTGTTGTCTATGCTCACCAGTCGGTACACAAAGTTGTCCAAGATTGTATAGCAATGTGTCTTTCGGGAAGTAGTCGGTAGTATACAATGTGTCGGTCTGAAGTTGTCAATAAATTGTGGAGAATTCACAATATAGCGAATGCAATTGTGGCCAACTGGTGGTTTCATAACCATGCATACTCATCACTATGAAAAGTAGAGCAATGGGTGGTCAGCTGAGATAATCGGCGGTGGAATTGGGTTTACCTTTCCAATACTTAATTACCAACTGAAATTGTTGTAGGTAATTAATCAACTTGAGTTGTCTACAATTTCGACTGGGATGGAATGAACTGTAAGGGCTTGTGGTTAGTGAGGATGATTGTTTTCTTCCCAAGTATTTAATGTCTCCAACGCTTAAGGGCCTACCCAATGGAATACAGTTCATTTTCATACGTCGAATACCTTATAATAGTGTCATTGAAAGTTTAGAAATGAAAAGCCACCGGTTGACTAGACTGAGTGCTCATTGCTCCTAAAGCATAGTTCAATGCGTATGTCTCAATATTGAAAGGCTGATTAAAATCAGGTAACATAAGTACTAGTGTAGTACAAAGCTTGTTTTTTAGTTGCTCAAAATCTTGTTGTTGTATCGATGTCCATTTGAAGACAATTCTCCCATTTCCCTTAGTCAACTGATTCAAGGGGTAGGCTATGTGACTAAAGCCAAGTATGAATTGTGGATAAAAAATTTCCAAACCAAGAAAACTTCTTAGTTCGTGACTGGTTTTAGGAATGGGCCACTCTTTGAGGATATGTGCTTTTTTCTGGCTCAACATGAATTCCTACATAGTCAATTACATACCCCAAATATTTGATGTTGTTCATCGCAAATGATCATTTGTCTATGTTCATATATAGTTGATGTTGTTGGAGAGTATCGAAATTGTTTGACATGTTCTTCCCATGATCGACTGAATATCAAGATATTTTCGAAATAGACAATGACACACTTTCCGATGAAAGGTCGTATAAAGTCATCCATATATCTCATGAAGGTCACAAGTGCATTGGTTAAACCGAAAGGCATGACTTACCATTCAAACAATCCTTCCTTGGTTTTGAAATCCATTTTCCATACATCAGTGGAATCGATAGGAATCTGATGGTATCTAGACTTGAGGTTGAGATTAGTAAATAATTTAGTACCTTTCAGAGTCGATGAGTCTTCCTATCCTCGGAAGAGGGCATCTATTCTTTACCAAAATTTTGTTGAGAGCCCAATAGTTGATGCACATGTGCCAAGCCCCATCTTTCTTTGGAACGAGGACGAATGGACTTACACAAGGAGAGAAATTGGGTCGGATGTGACCTTTGTTGATCAAATCCTGGATTTGACTCCGGATCTCTTCATTTTCAAGAATGGATCTTTTGTAAATAGATGTCTTAGGTAATTAAGAGGCGGGAGCAAGTTTGGTGGAGTGTTTTACCTAGAAATGTAGAGGTACTCCGTTTGGCTCTTGAAATACGTTCCAGTATTACCTAAGAATGTGGTCGATCTATTTTTGTTGTCAGGAGTTGTGTTGGTCGGTGATCGACTCGTTGCTGCAGTCTTCCTGGAATGTTGAGGCTTTATCATAATCAATGTGAATTTATGAGCATGGTTGATAAGCTTCTTTGTTTGTTTGGAAGATATCATACCAACCGTTGATGTAGGACGTCACTTTGGTATGTCATACCATTTATTCTGAATTTTGGCAATCACCTTCTAAGGTCGTGACTGATAAATTCCATGTCAATCCCATAATTAAGGTTTCCCAAATAGGGCATCGACTATGGAAATTTGTGCCATGTCACAGAGTACTTCATCTTCAAAGGGAATTAATGAAGTAGGTGAGTTTTCATTGTCGAGTGATCCTTAGTTCATGTCCATCCTTCATCCAGCCAATATTATAATTCCAAGGAAGTGGAGTGGTGACAAGACCAAGTCTCTTCACCAATATATTTAGAAACAAAGTTCTTTTGGCTACTATTACCCACAATCATATGTAATGGATTTTTCTAAACCTGTATCTGTGTATGGAACAGGTGTTCTTGTTCCTCCTCGTCAATGAAAGTCGAGGTTGTCATATTGGTCGATGTCGAAGCCAAAAGGGTCGATAGATATTGGTCAGATTCTACCATGGATTTATTGGACAAATCGGATGTTGACAATTTTCCAAAAATGTCTTCCGAGATTTGCATTCTGATGTATCATGCCATGATGAATTGTGATAATCACATCATTTCTTGGCAGGGGGCTTCTTGCTATGTTCCCTTTTTTCTTTCAGATAGTACCTCTTGTGATATTCTGGCTTTGGTGGAGTCAACTGAGAAGGTTATCTTGACTTGTCATAGTCAGCTGGTGACTTCTTATCAGATTCAACCTATTGTCTTGGTTGTGAAACGCGCTTTTCCTTTTTGTTTAGCTTCAAGCTTGATGGCATAGTGGAATGCATTTGCAAGCATACTAACAGTCAGAAACTCCATCTCTTACTGAATGTATGAGGATAATCCGTTGATGTACTTCATCACAAGAATTTTTTCTTCTTCCTGGATGCAAAGTCTAGCCATGAGTCGATACAACTCATCGATGTAACTCTAATGGACTGGTCTTTCCATTGCCTTAGCTACTGCCACTTCTTATACTGTTGTTCAATGTAATTGGGCAAGTAGAAATCCTTTCGTACGTACGCAAAAAAATTATCCCACGTATCTATGGGGTCTCCTTCTCATTCCATCTTTGTCGATAGATTCTCCCACTAGTAGTGCACTAAGGTTGACATCGTTAAGGATGCAATGGTGATATTTTTCGCTTCAGAGATTTGAATCACGGAGTAGTATGATTCCAGTTGTTGCACATAATTATCGACAGATTCCGCATTAATCTTGCCTTCAAGATTTGGTATGCCCATATTCATTTGTACTTTAAAGGGGATGATTTTATCGGAGTGAGATATCGTTAAGGATTCTCTGTATTTCGAAGTGAATCGCACGAGAATCTTGTTGAAATGGGAGAACATTTCAGTTCATTGGCGAGCCAGTTATTTTTCTATGAGTTGTTATGTGTCATTATTTTCATGTCTATTGCATGTTTCTTTTGTCATCTTATTTGAAGTCGAAGGTAGTGTTTGTTTGTATTGTGAGTGTGTTTGAATAGGCATAAGTCAAGTAACTTCGTTAGAAGTGCCTACACAACTTAAGATATGAATCTAGCTCTGATACCAATGATCTGAGTTCCCAGGCGCATGTTTGGGGACAACAGTTTGATTGAATGAATCGAGAATTGTTATGGTAGAAGCATAACAAAATAAACAAAGTAGGAAATACACTACACATACAGAAAGTAAACACATAGACAAAATGCAAGAATTTGAACCAAGCTCTGTTATTTGATTACTGCTCTATTACTTGCTTGTATTTTACAGTAGTGTACATGCTTATATAGGATGCTGAGATGCTTGGGTGACTACCCATTACGTTCAGTCACAAAAAAGTTAGAACGGTTCAGAAGTTCAACCATTACAGACGACTGGAAGACAGAGAGATAATATGTCATAGTCGTGTTGAGATGTTGGAGTCAATGATACATGTCGAGATGTGAAACCTGTCGAATTTGTGTCTAGGTTCGAACTTGTCAAGTTCGATACTAATCTCGTCGAAGTCGAAAACATGCCAACTGTTGGGTGGATCAATTGTTTCCAAATGATTTGTATTAAAATGTTTGATGGTAAGGCCACAACCCCACCTTTTTATATTAATAAAAATAGTAACTAGTGTGATATAAGGTACATTTAGTGCATAATGTGTGGTACATCTTATATTGTAAAGTGTTACCTATGGAGTTTTCTAAATGTATATTAAAGTAATCTTTTTAAGGCATAAATTGTATTGATACTATTTGCAATTTAGAAATTCATGGCATTGAACTTATTAATAATGGGCCATTTAGTATCTAATACCCCTCTATCTATTTTGAAATATACAAAAACTTATTAACATTATGTTATGGTTGGATTTTGTTAGATCATATGTAATTTTTCATATTGGTTAGTATATTAACTATCAAATTAACTATCACATTACAATGTTAATTTTGATTTGGAGAAAAGATAAGAGATATAATATCACTTTATTTATTTTTGAAATATAAAAAAACTTGTTAACATTATGTTATTGTTGATTTTTAATATCATATGTAGTTTTTCATATTGGTTAGCATATCAACTATCACAATGATTACAATGTTAATTTGGATTTTGAGAAAAGATAAGATATATGAACATTTTATGAGCATTTGATTTTAAAAGAAAAAGGTTTTAAATCATAATGAATTTTGAGCAATTGAAGTTAAGGTTGTTGAGAACATTTTTAAGGCCAATTTTCTCATGTATTAAATAATTGAAAATTTTGAAAATAATATTTACCTAACCAATTATAAATAAATGTTATATTTTTATCAATTAGACAAATGATGATCTTAGGATCTTATCTTAGAGAATAACATGCATATCAATCAATCACAAGAGACAATAGACACAAAGATTTTCCTCGGAGAAACCATAAAGGAGAAAACCCCGCAACTTCCTTAGAGATAGAATGAGCACCAACGGAAGAAGTAAAACCCAAAGACAGAAAGATGATCTCCAACAGTTGTTCTCTCTCTCACTTGTGTGAGCTCCTCTTCTCTCACCTATGCGCTATAGCTGGCTGAGTGTGTGTGTGATAAATAGAGAGGCTCACTCTCTATTTATACTAATTTCCAACTTGACAATAACTTACTGGGCCAGATTCTCTAGGAGAGTCTAATAACCCTAGTGCCCCTCAACTAATGGGACTTTTCCCCCGTGATCAACAAGGAGGGTTAAACTCAACTCAATTGTGGGGACTATTGCCCTGACTTACAACGGAGGGTTAACCTCATTGAATTTACATGACTTTATTATATTAATGACTCTCCCGATAGGAACATCGGGGTACAATGAAATACAAATGATTCTCCCGATAGGAACATCATGGTACAATATAAGGTATACAAGTGAATACATTACGAAGTTACAAATACATCAACACTCCCTCTTAACTAGGAAGGTATTCTCTTGACATAATTCATCAACACAAGTCTTTGTCACTGGATCATCATCAAAGCTGGATCATCACTAAATCATCATCAAAGCTATATCATCATTGGATCATCATCATCGTCATTTCTCCTGCTATCTCGATCAAATGGTACTATCTCTCAATTATACTCTTCACAGGAAGTTCTACAGAGCCAACCCTTTTTCATGCTGGTTGTAGGCCTATCCTCCACATTGGTCTTCATCTTCTTCAGCACTTATATATGACCATGTGGGGAACACATCCCGCAACCATGTCAGAAAGGCCCACCCAGCACACACATCTGACCATGGGAGGAACACATCCCGCAACCATGTCAAAAAGGCCCAACACTCACATCTGACCATGGGAGGCTCAGCCTGCCACCATGTCAGAATGGCCCAGCACTTATATCTAACCATGGGAGGAACACATCCCATAATCATGTCGAAAAGGCTTAGTACTTATATCCAACGATGGGATGAACACATCCCACAACCATGTCAGAAATGCTCAGCACTTATATCTGACCATGGGAAGAACACATCCCACAACCATGTGTTGTAGCTGCAACTATTTCCCTGAAAAATTTTATTTTTATGGTCCCCCCTTTTGTTTTAGTATCTAGATGGCCTAAGAATGTTTTATTTCTACCAAGGTTTGCCCAAGGATGGTTGTTTTCTTTAAAAAAATAAGTCTTTTTGTTTTCCCATATCGGATTCCTAGTTTAATAGCCTTCCGACACTGTGGATGTGTAGTCCACTAGCTTTTCGATGTGTTTATCAGAATCCTTCTGAAGTCTGATCTGCTATATCGGGCATCAGTTTCTTTATGATCTCGAAGATAGTTTGCCGAGTTTCCGGTAGTTTACTGTAAAGAGAATCTGATGAATCGGGTTTTCGTTCGACTATCTTTTTTCGATGGCCGGTTAAGTTGGAAATCTCACCGTCGGTTGTGTTTTTGGAATGAACCAAGGTATTTAGTGTTTCTAACATCTGACGTTGCGGAGTTTTAGTGCTGAGTCGATCTGAAGCTTCGCGATGTTCCCGTCGAGACCGAAATGACTAGTGTCTCTGACTTCCGATATGACTTTCCCGTCCGATACACCGGGTAGATAGAGATGTTCCCAGCCGACATTGCGGATTCTTTCAGGGCTATATCTCCGAATGTGAGTTAATTTTATTTTTCCCGGTAGGTTTAGTTATCCCTCATGGTCAAAGTGTATAAATCCATAGATCCCGTGTCACTTGTCATTTTCACGATGGTAGCTATCATGTCGATTGCGTGTAGCTGTCAAACTCCTATACGTTTTCTTCGCCCACGGAAGTCGTCGTCTGTCCAGGTTTCATTGCCATGTAGGATTCACTCATGTATTTTGTTTGATGCTTAGTTTTTGTTGTTTTAAACCACCTGGGTGGATAGGGTTAGGTTTTTCATGAGAAAGTTGGGTATTTATGCAAAAAATTGTGTTTTCACGATAGATTTTCCCTTTACTGAGGTTTCATCCCATTTTGTTGTGAGCGTTTCATTTTGGCCGGTTAGGTTTTCCACCCAGCCTCTATGCAACCATGAGTGTGCCTTTGACAGTTGTATGGAAGGTTAGGGCCTATTGCATATGAGTGTTTCATCGTCTGCACCACCATGTTCTTTCTTGCTTCGTTTTAAGCCTCGTGTTAGACAGTCGTGTCTTCTTTGACAGTATGTTTCCATGGGATGTAGGACGGTTGCGTAACGAATAGGGGTTTTACGTTTATTGTTTTCAACAGATGACGGTGTGAATTTTGTTTAGTCAAGAGTCACCTATAGGAGTTTCTGGAAGCTGAGAGAGCTTAGGTTTTGAGCTAGTATAAGTTTAGCAGTTTTAAGGGGTTTTTCATTTCCTTTTTATTCAGAGTCTCTCATTCAGAAGGATCTTGGGTGTAAATAATATTTTTCAGTATGCATATGGATGGAGTGGTAAGATTCTGGTGGTTCTATTGTTTTCTCATTGCACAACTTGCTAGGGATAAATAGACTGAAATCATGTTGTATAATTGTCACAGGCTAATTATCAACATAGCAATATGCCACAAAAGCAGAAGAAGAAGGCCCAAGCAGCCAAAGAGGAGCCTGAAGTGGAGGTAATAACCAAAGTGGAAGTCATTTATGAAGATACTAAAGCTATCACTGGAGTTGAGCCAGAGTATAAATGGGGAGAGGTCTATAGGATGATTTCAAACCAGAGTGTTCCAGATGTTGGCTTTGAAGATATGCCCATATATGCAAATATTGAGAAATCAGCCCTTATAAAAGTGGCTACCAAACATGAGCTTTTCCCATGTTTAGAGGTTATAGGTTGGATTCTGCCAAGAGCAGATGTAATAAGGATGATACTGGAAAATACAAGGAAGCAGGGTTATGCTGCATACAGCCCAGCTTATATGTCTATGGCTTACAACTTACCAACACCACAAACCTACTTGACTGAAAGTTGGTTAAAGGGGCTAAAGGTAGATATGGTGGATACAGTAAAGAAAATGATGATCCCGGGTAGAAATTTCTGGATAAGACCTTCTGGAGATTAAGAGACATCAACTCTCCGCACTCCATACAGATTCATTGCTTTTATGCTGAACAGAATTTTTAGGAGAGAAAATGGAAAAAGTTTTAAAATAGGTTGGGTGCCAGTTATGTTTTTTGTTGCTACCCAAGGTACAATTTTTAATTGGGCAAATATAGTATCCAACAATCTATCGGCTGGTATAAGTTCAGCATTGGGAGGAGTGTCCTAGAAGAAGACAGAATTTTGCATGAGTTATATTTTGATTGATTGCATTCTATGCACTCACCCTTTCTCGGCATTAAAGTGCCAATGCGATAAATACCGGGCCCCTATGTATGCTCTTACAAGTTGTTTTGGGTCCACAAATATTACAGCTATTACAAGGAGATCTGTGAGAACTTCATCATGCCATTGTATACATTAATCTTCTTGGCCGAATGCAATTGTATGTCAAAAGAAGCTTTAAAATCTGTGCAAGAACATAGAAGCTATTATCTGACAGAAGAAGGAGTATATTTAAGAATGTATGGTGGTTCGAGAGACCCTTCTCTTCTACTGAAGTATGCCACAGACTATGTAATCCACAAAGAGGCTATGAGACAGTTATATATTGATGGGATAGGAAATTTCCTTTTTGAGCAGAACAAGGAAATATATCCTGCAGTTCCCTTTTTTGTAGGAAGTTACAAATTTTGCAGGGTAAAAAATGCAGTAGAATTTGTTAAAGAGTTAGAGTATTTTCACTTCCGTAAAATGAATTTTCATAGGAATGACTCTGAGAATAAAGTTGCAAATTATTGCACAGCAGCTGGAGTGCATTTTGAATATACAAATTTATGGGATAAAGATGAAGAAACCTTTCGGAATGCTCAAAACATGATAGCCTTGAGGAAAATATTCAAGCAGAAGATAGCTACTGTGGGAGGAAAAGGTAAAGCAGCTGACAAACTCAAAAGGTAGGAAGAAGATGCAGCCAAGAAAAGGTAGGAAGAAGCTCATAGGTTAGCACAAGAAGTAGAGAATTGGTTGCGAGCTGAAGAAGAAGAAAAGAAAAGGGCAGCTGAAGAGGCTGCAAAGAAGATATAGGAAGAAAAGAAAATAAAGGAGGAAGAATAAATACTGAGAAGGCAGAAAGAAAGTGAAGGATTGAGATGACAAGATGCAAATAAAGAAAAAGGGAAAACATAAAAGACAGCAGAAGGATCGAGAATAGAAACACAAGAAGAAAAATACCTTACTAATCAGGGACAGGCTCAGTCTGATATTGACCCATTAGATCCTGTTGTTCCTTCTACTAGTGTAGTAGGAGAAGGTTCAGTGTCAATATCTGGGGTTGAGTTAATTCCTTTCATTCCCACTAAAGGGGAGGAGGTTCCATATTTTAACACTATCTTCTACGACAAGGAAAAAAAGAGGATTATCAAAAGAACCGAGAAGAAAGTGGACACTTGGGGTAAGCCAAGAGTGATGGTGACTGATAAGATAGTGGTTCACGGTACACACAAAGATCCACAATTAATAGCGAGGGTTGGGGTATCTCTAACCCTAGCCACTAAAGATAATGTGGACAAAATCATGATAGATCTAGAACGGTCTCAGAAAAGGGTCACACAGTTGAAAGAGACTTTGAAGAAAGAAAGGAGTGAAAGTCGGAGTTTGAAAAGGAAGTATGAGGTTACGATCAGTGAAGTTGAGGTATCAAAGGCAGAGTGTTAGAATCTACAGGCTGATAAAGATACTTTGGTAATATCTACAGGTAATATAGAAAAGGAAAACCAGGCCACCTTGGCAGAGTTTGAGAAATTGCAACAAAGGAATCAAATGTTGGAAGCCAAAAGAGATAATATTAGGCATCAGTTGAAGAGTTGAATAAAGAAAAGAGAGAGCTAGAAGGTAAAGTGACAGAGCTGGAAGTAAAAAATACCACAGCAGAAGGGAAGGCTAAGATGTACGAAAGTCAAATAGTAGCCTTGGAGGAACAAAAGAATTCACTAGCAGTTTCACTGAAGAAGGCTATGGAGTAGAAAGCTGATGTTGAACCTTTAAAGAAGCATGCTCTTATGCTCAGAAATAAGATTCACCAAATGCAGCTACAGATGGTTGAAGAAATATATAAGGTTCAACATATAGACATAATATTGGAGGAAATTATAAGTACAGCTTCTTATTTTTTGGATAGGACACAGGATATCTTAGAAACTTTGCAGGGAAGGATGAAATGGGTAGAAACAAATAAGGAATCTCCCATAGATATATCTGTCAAAGACCTGGAGTCGGTAAAGCTGGAATACGAGTTGATCGAGTTTGCTCGCAAAGCAGCGGAAGAACTAATAAAGGCAGTGAGAAAGATGAAGAATGCCTATGCTGAATTCTTTAGGAGAGTGCTCCTCACATACAATCGATGTCAGAATTCTGCTACGAGGAGATTAGAAGTGTTTACGGAGCATGAGACATTTTTGAAGCAATTACAGGAACAATGCAGTAAAGACGAATGGTCCATTCAACTAGTGGAGAAATTAGATGAAGAGGTGCTTAGGACTGAAATAGCACATGCAGCAGTCAGTAGTCACTTACTAGAATACCAGCTTCGCTTGATTCCTGCCATGATAGCGGGTGTGAAATCCCAGGCTGCTAAGCACAAAATTATAATCAGATTTCTCGAACCTTTTGGTTTTGAGAATATAGCAGCAGATGCAAATGCATGGAGGAAGTTTCTGAATGAGCAAGCTAGACCCTCTTAGTCGAACTATCTAACACTTTTAATAATTGATGTAATATATTGTATTTATCTTTTTTGAGTCCATAAGCAAAAAGAACAAATTTTTGTAAAGGAAAGATTAGGGGAATCCCAAAAGGAAACTAAGGCATGCCAAGAGTTTTTTACTTTTTGTATAAATATAGGCAAGCTTTATGTATCAAAGGACCTTTTTCAGACTATCTTTGTGCAAGATTATTGTAAGAAGAACTATTTCATCTTATAATAAAGAGTTATATTTTTCAGCTGGACAAAGCACTGTGGTGTTTCAAATGCTTGACATGGACTGGTTGGATGTGAACTATTTCTGTTTCAACTTATTTCCATGAACTGTGAGATCGTTCTAACTGATGAATTCTTTCATATTATGAATGTGCTACTATTTATTTCTGCGAAATTTCCACAAATCATACTTGAGTAATGAATGTTTTAATTAACAATGAGTTATCTATTTGTTTATCTTTCTATTGATATGCATGTATTCAGAAATATTAACAGCTATTTGTAGTGTTCTTTATGCATGTTATACAATACATTACTTAGCATTAATCACAGTATTGCTCCCTAGGGATAGGTTAGAGAGTTTTAGTTAGTTTCCTTTGTTTATGATTTAGAAGCGAGAGAGGTAAGACGAGAGGTAGGAACCTGCACATCACATTGTGACACTCCTCATTTTCTCTACAAATTGCATTTATCTAGGAAATTGCATATCATACCTAAACATAAAACTAAAAAATACACCTAAACAATGGATCGGGCCGAAACCGATAAAATAAGCTTTAACCGTTACTCAACCTATGGTAGTCGAACCACAAACCGAACGGATTCCACGTACCAAACAATAACGAGGTAATTGGGAACGTTTCTTGGGGACAATCCCTATTGTTGTTACTTGTGATTTTCCAAGCCTCAACAGTTTTGGCTCTAGACGGAGGGCCACCAGTGCATCGCTAGCCGAGGAAGTCCGCTTTCTTGAGATTACTCCATCGGTGACGGTTCTGAAACCAGTTTTCCTCAAAAACCCACTCTTGAAGAAAAAGGAAAGGGGTATCTCTACCCCATTGATAACGAAGTAGTTGAATATTTAAGGAGGATTACCAGGGCGTATGCAAAAAAAATTGGAGGGTTACCTATTATCCCTATTCTACCTAGAAGAGAGTATTAGAAGAAGGAACGTCCTCAATTAAAAGATTAAGTGTTGGTAGAATATCTTGAAGAATTGGTAGAAACATCCTTACAAGAGGTTGTTCAACCTTTGAATCAGTTGGGGCCAGATTCCCCTCACTGTTCACCTTTTCAAACCCCTGTTCAGTCTCCACCTAATACTCCACTTAGAATCATGGCCAATGTGAATGCAAATCATCCACCTCCACAACCTGCTTGGAGAGATAGATCTCCTTTAAACCTGACACCTCCATTGCATGATATGCCTCAGATTTTTGACAAAATTTTACCCAAGTTTGAACCCAGTGAAGGAATTCTAGTGGATGATCACTTGCAGATTTTTTATCTGGCTTTAGAAGCTCTACAAGCAACAGAACATGAATATGTAGTTTGCATATTATTCCCTCATACCCTGAAAGGGAAAGCATCTTCATGGTTTTTTTCTCTACCGGCAAACTCAATATCAAATTGGAATATTTTTGAGAGACTGTTCAGAAACAAATATGGAATCCAGAAAACTCACGCAACGTTAATGAAAGGATCGATTGCCTTAAAGAAAGAAAAGAAAGAAAGGGTTCATAATTTTACTCAGAGGTTTGTTTCCTACCTGAACAACTTCAGTGCATCCGATAAACCATCTGAGCATGCTCTAATTGAGTACTATACCTCATCCATTGGGCCTGATCTAGCCATGTTTTCCAAGAGATTAGTTAGGCCCACTTTGGTAGGTACTTATGAAGAAGTTGAGAAGTTAGAGGAAAAAATGGAGAGTTTAGAACACTATCCTACACAGTCAGACGAAAAGACTTATGGAAACAAAAATCCTTTGTTATTAACTAAGCCTAAGGATGAACGATCATAGGACTTAGATGGGGTAGTGAAGATGATGCAAAATATATCAAACGGGATGATTGATTTGGAAAAAGAAAAAGAGGCTCATAAACAATACAAGCCTTATTATAAAAAGAGGGAAGAAAATAGTCAGCCCAAACCTCCCCCACACAGCCCCTCAGCCATGAATTTGACGAATGTAGGAATGGATAATTTTTGCACATTCCATCAGCAACCTCATTTTGAGAAGAATTTCCCATAGTGGATTAATTCTATGACATTAGTATGAACCAATTATTGGATTCCAAGTTGACAAAAACTGAGGAAGAGAAATGGAAAGATCATGAACCCATAGAAACACAAGAGGAAGACTCCTTGGTTTTATGGGACTGTGTTTCTATGTTTGATGTAGAAGATGAAGGTACCCCTGATGAAGAAGAAATATCAAATACAAATGTTACAACAAGAAGTCAAAATCTACTAAAAAAAGATAACTTGATACTTCCCAAAATTAAGAAACTTCAAGAGAACATGAAGAAAATGAAGAATAATGCCCTAATGGTTAACATACATGAGTTTTTCATTTCATACCAGAGCCCCAAAAAGGTCAATGTGCCTATAAATCCTACTAAAAATAAAGCTAAAAATTTCAAGAAAAGTTTGACTGAGCATGAGATGGGATATGACATTGTTGAAGACATTAAAAAGGCTAAAGCAAATATCTCATTGTTTTAGATGTGCAATCTACCTCAGCAAAAGGAAAAGATTTTAAAAGCACTTGAGACACCCGAGAAGGAACCTCAGAGTGACAACCAACCTAAGGAAGAGATTGGTGAAACAGCTTTAGGAGGAAAGTCTAAGTATAGAACTCCAGATTTTCTTCTAACTTTTGATATTTTCAATTACAATGTGCATAATTGTTTGGTAGACTCAAGAGCTTCAGTCAATTTCATGCCACTCTCAGTCTGCAAGAAAATAAATGGTCAATCTAAACCAACTACAGGCCAAGTTCTTCAATTAGACAGAATAGCAGTACAAGTTATTGGAGAAATGGAATATGTCTTGATCCGTTTGTCCGCTGATGAGAGGGTATGTCAGTACATAGAAATTGTTGTAGCAGATATCCTGAATGCTTATGGTTTGGTTTTGATCCGGGATTGGTTAGCAAAATTAGAAGGATATTTTGCATTATATTGGTCACACATGTGGTTTCCCTATAAAGGATGTCAGAACCAAATAAAGGTGTTGAGAGAACCCCAAATGAAGTATAATGTGACTCTGTTCGATGGAAAAAATGAGCCAGTAAACTCTGTGTTGGGAAATTATTTTCTTGAACTGGAACTGGGAAATTACCAAGCTAAAGAAGCCAGCAGTATACCTGATATCTATCATGATTTCCTTCGATTCTCATGGGATGATAAGATTGATTTTAACATAGTAGATTTAGTTCCAGATGTAGTTAGTAATCCGATTTCAGTAGGAGTAGAAAGTTTTTGGATTCTTTATTTCGATGGTTCTAAAACATTGGAAGGATCAGGAGTTCGCTATGTCCTGATTGATTTAGGAAAAAATACACATTTTCTTTCATGTAGATTAGAATTAGAATGCACAAATAACACAACCAAATACAAGGCATTAGTTCAAGGACTTTAAAAAGCGATAGAATTAAAAGTAAAAAATATGAAAGTGTATGGAGATTCTAAAATCCTTGTTAAACAAATTCGGAACAAAATTCACTACATATCACCGCATTTGAAGGCTTACCAAAATGAATTATGGGATTTATTGATAAATTTCCATGCATTAAATATTTCTTCAATTCCTAGAGCAAAAAATGTAGCAGCTGATTTGTTAGCTACATCAGCTGCAAGGTTGGTACCTACGAATAATAGATGTTCGATTGAATTTCTTTTCAAGCCCTATGTTCTAGATAACATCACTAATATGAGGGTGTTCGATGATGATCAACAAATATTGGAATGCTTAACAAATAATGATACATTTAAAGGAGCCATAATAGATGACGAAGAACATCAAGCGGAATTATAGTACGGAAATTTCATTTCGAAAAGAGTTAGAACTTTGGAACAGATGTTTGATTTAGACAACAAGTTTAGAAAGCTAGCGAATGTCAAGACTCATAGATCTTCTTTACAATTTCAGCTAATAAATCTAGGGACAAAAGCTGAACCCAAATATGTGAATTTGGGGAAGTGTTGTTCACCCAGTGAGAGGAGTAAATTCATCAGCGTATTCAGACAATATAAGGATGTATATGCTTGGAATTACGAAGACCTAAAGATGTATGACACTAAAATTATACAACATGCGATTCCAATCAAGGTTGGATTCAAACCTTATCAGCAGCCTCTGACAAAAACGCATCCAAATATAGAACCCCTAATTCAAAACGAAGTGAAAAAGATGCTAGATGCTAAAATCATATTTAAAGTCAGACATTCAAAATGGGTCTCTAATTTGGTACCAGTGCAGAAAAAGTCTAGAGAGATTAGACTTTGCGTAGATTTCACAAATCTTAATCGTGCATCAGATAAAGATAATTATCCTGTCCCACCCATGGAACAAATACTACAAATGGTCTCAGGTTCTGAACTGTTCTCTCTATTAGATGGATTCTCCAGTTATAATCAATTATTAGTAGTAGAAGAGGATAGGCTCAATACCAATTTCAGAGCCAAGGGGGGAACTTTTGCATATAGAAGGATTCCCTTTGGACTTATTAATGTTGGAGAAACTTTCCAAAGGCTATGGATATAGATTTCCACGGTCTAATTGGTCATAGTGTTGTGGTCTATCTAGATGATGTTACAATATTTTCAAAGAAGAGAGAAGAGCATGCATTTCATTTGAAACATATTTTTGAGTGTTGTAGGAAATATGGCATTTCGTTAAATCCTAAGAAATGTGTGTTCACAGTCACAGAAGGAAAGCTATTAGGTCATGTTATTTCTAAAAAAGGGATCTCCATAGACCCAGAAAGGATTAAAGCCATAGAACATATCCCTTTACCCCATTATAAAAAGGGTATGCAATCTTTTATGGGGACAATCAATTTTGTGCGAAGGTTTGTACCATACTTTGCTCAAATCGTCAAACCTTTGCAGCAAATGGTTAATCAGAGTGTGTAGTTCAAATGGACTGATTTGGAGAAGAATGCATTCAACAAGATCAAGACATCTATTTCTCATGCACCATCACTCAAAAGTCCAAATTTTGAAAGGGAGTTTATACTGTACACTTTCATTTCCGATGATTCATTAGCAGCGATGCATACACAGAAGGAGGATGGGGGAGATGAGTACCCCATATCATTTATGAGCACTGGTCTGCAAGGGGCTGAATTGAACTATCCCACGGTTGATAAACAAGATTATGCAGTTTTTAAGGCGGTAAAGCAATTTAGGCCATACATACTTAAGAATCGCACCAAAGTAATAGTCCCACACCCAGTAGTACAATACCTTTTTGTACAAAAATAACTAGGAGAAAGAAGAGGTAATTGGGTGACTTCTTTGCAAGAGTATGATCTTGAATTTAAGCCAACAACCATAATTAAAGGACAAGGAATCTGTAAGCTAATGGTTGAGGGTTAAAACAATGAAGATAGCAGCTGGGATAATGAAGCTGAATTACACATGGCGGATGTATGTCCTCTATTCACAGCTCTAGACTCCTGGTATCAGGATTTGGTCCATTATATTCAAGAAGGATATTTGCCGGAACATTGGAGCCCCAAGAAAAGAAGGGCATTACGTCCGAAATCAGCCTTATATTAGATTATTGATGGAGTGTTGTTTAGGAATAACTATGATGGAGTCTTTCTCAGATGCTTGGAACATGAATATGCAAAGAAGGTTGTAGCAGAATTACATGATGGACCCATTGGAGGTCACTTTTCAAGGGACACAACAGCACACAAGATTCTCAGAGCTGGATATTACTAGCCAATGTTGTTTAAAGATGCTCATACTCATGTTCGAAAGTGTGATACTTGCCAAAGGTGCTTTGGGAGACAAGCCAAAGCAGTAGGACCATTGAAACCAGTGATTATCTCAGAACCATTCAAACAATAGGGAATCGACATTATCGGAGAAATCAATCCAAATTCCTCATTGCAGCATAAGTACATTCTGACGGCAACTGATTATTTCACTAGATGGGTAGAGGCCATTCCGTTACGAAAAGTAAACGAGGATGCAGTTATGGATTTCTTGCAGAACCACATTATGACCATGTTTGGGGTTCCAATTTCTCTGGTCTTTTATAATGCTTCATATTTTTCATCTATTAAATTAACTGCATTTGCTAATGAAAGAGGAATTAAGCTACACTATTATGCAAATTACTACCCACAAGGAAATGGTTTGGCAGAATCCACAAATAAAAATCTGATTAGAATTTTAAAGAAAACAGTGATAGAAAATCAAAGGAGATGGCATCTATCTTTACCTAACGTACTCTGGGCCGATAGAATCACACCAAAGAACTCCTTAGGTGTGTCACCCTACACTCTTGTCTATGGGAAATAAGTTGTCCTCCCTCCTAGCATTATGTTTCCATCTTCCAAACTAGCCCAAGACTCTAGGGGTACTGACAATGAGATTCTGCAAATCCGAATTTATAATCTGTTGAAGTAAGAAAAGTTTAGATCCAAAGCCCGTGAAAGGTTTAAGCCTCAACAACAAATGGTAAAGAGATGGTTTGACAAACACAAATTTGGGAACAAGGAATTCAAGGTAGGTGATTTGGTTCTTAAGTGGGATCACCCGCATGATGAGAAGGGAAAGCACACTAAGTTTCAGCAACTAAGGATAGGCCCTTTTCAGATTGCAGCAAAGATAGGCCCCTCAACTTACTAACTACAAGACTTACAGGGATGGGAGGAGAACTTACCAGTAAATCGTTTAGTTCTCAAGCCTTATTTTTCTTAATGATTTTGAGTTTGTTTTCTTGTACATAAATAAATGGTTTGATTTGTTTTGTTTACTTTAGATTAGTTTTAGTTGTTTTTCTTTTACTTGCTCAGAATTTGATTGCTTGTAAATTTTGGTTTGTTATGTTTCAATAAATCAGCACGACTTTTGGTTTTTTGGAGTTCATCAGAGTTCTAGATAAACTGAAATCTTTGACCAAATACTGCCTACTATTTGATCATACAATGCTTAAAGATTCTTAAAGACTAGCAGATTTTCTAAATGGATTATGGACACATTTGAAGTCATGCTTAATCCCTGTAAAATAACTAAGGATAGAAAAGTCTAGAGTAATATTTTGAGGCTCCATTCATCTCACACTAAACGTTTTCCTAGGGGGTAACAGCAAAAGACCCGTGGAAAGGAAGCAACGTAAACAGTGTATTATATTAAATAATCCCATGCCCCAAATTGTAAGTCAAAAGACTAACAAGAGTCAAAATCTCCCAAGAAGCAAATATGTGTCAAAAACACATGTTGAACCACATCGGTATGAATGAGATTTCCAAAGTTCTTCTCCATCTGTGAGTTAAAATTAAAATATCTCTCACACAAAAGGACACTATGGATAGAAGAGCCTGAATAAAAATTCAGAAAGAAAGAAATCAGGGAGGACTCAAAAGGAAAAAAGTCCAAAAGCACCCAAAAGTGAAAATTGGCATGGGAATGAGGAACAAACAGATATATCTGTTTACCATCTGTTACGATCCTATGGTGTCTAAGTTGGAAGCCACCCAAAGGCAGAGGTAAAATAAAACTCATATCTTCAACCTCATAAGAGTTATCCGGACTTTAAAATCTTGGTTCCCCTTCTCAAACTTGGACTATCATAAATGATTAAAGTTCATAAATCTTGCATTCTAGGAATCCAGATATCTTGAAGAAATTTAATAAAATGATATCACCGAAACAGTCTATTGTCTCAAAGGTTAATTTGTCTAGATATCTGTGTCCGCTAGGTAGTCGCCAATTGTTGTAGCTGCAACTATTTCCCTGAAAAAAATTATTTTTAGGGTCCTCCCCTTTTGTTTTAGTATCTAGACGGCCTAAGAATGTTTTATTTCTACCAAGGTTTTCCTAGGGCTAGTTGTTTTCTTTAAAAAACTAAGTCTTTTTGTTTGCCCATATCGGATGCTTAGCTGACTAGCCTTCTGACACAGCGAATGCGTAGTCCACTAGCTTTCCGATGTGTTTATCAGAATCCTTCCAAACTCTGATCTGATGTATCGAGAGTTAGTTTGTCTATGATCTCGGAGATAGTCTACCGAGTTTCTGGTAGTTTAGTGTAAAGTGAATCCGATGAATCGGATTTTTGTTCGACTATCTTTTTCTGATGGCTGGTTAAGTTGGAAATATCTTCGTCGGTTGTGTTTTCAGAATGAACCAAGGGATTTGGTGTTTCTACCATCCGACATTATGGAGTTTCAGTGCTGAGTCGATCTGAAGCTTCGCGATGTTCCCACCGAGACCGAAATGACTGTTGTTTCCGACTTCCGATATGACTTTCCCGTCCGATACACCAGGTAGATAGAGATGTTCCCAATCGACATTGCAAATTCTTTCAGGGCTATATCTCCGAAGGTGAGTTAAATTTCTTTTTCCCTCTAGGTTTAGTTATCCCTCCTGGTCAAAGTGTATAAATCCATAGAGCCCGTGTCACTTGTCATTTTCACAGTGGTACCTATCCTGTCGATTGCGCGCAGCTGTCAAACTCCTATACGTTTTCTTCACCCACGAAAACCGTCGTCTGTCCAGGTTGCCTGCCATTTCATTTCCAGGTAGGATTTGCTCATGTATTTTGTTTTATGCTTAGTTTTTGTTGTTTTAAACCTCCTGGGTGGATGGGGTTCGGTTTTCCACGGGAAGGTTGGGTATTTATGCAAAAATTTGTGTTTCCCACGATATATTTTTCCTTTACTGAGGGTCCAGCCCGTTTTGTTGTGATCATTTCATTTTGGCCAGTTAGGTTTTCCACCCATCCTCTGTGCAACCATGAGTGCACCTTTGACAGTTGTATGGAAGGTTAGGGCCTAGTGTAGAAGAGTGTTTCATCGTATGCACTGCCCTATTCTTTCTTGCTTCATTTTAAGCCTCGGGTTAGACGATCGTGTCTTCTTTGACAGTATGTTTCCATGGGATGCAGGAGGGCCTCATAACGAATAGGGGTTTTAGGTTTTTTATTTTCAACATGCGACGGTGTGAATTTTGTTTAGTCGAGAGTCACCTATAGGAGTTCCTGGAGGCTGAGAGAGGTTAGGTTTTGAGCTAGCAGAAGTTTAGCAGGTTTAAGGGGTTTTTCGTTTCCTTTTTATTCAGAGTCTCTCATTTAGAAGGATCTTGGGTGTAAATAATATTTTTCAGTATGCATATGGATGGAGTGGTAAGATTCTTGTGGTTCTATTGTTTTCTCATTACACAGGTTGCTAGGGATAAATAGACCGAAATCATGTTGTATAATTGTCACAGGATAATTATCAATATAGCAATATGCCACGAAAGCAGAAGAAGGCCCAACCAGCCGAAGAGGAGCCTGAAGTGGAGGTAATAACCAAAGTGGAAGTCATTTGTGAACATACTAAAGCTATCACTGGAGTTGAGCCAGAGTATAAATGGGGAGAGTTCTATAGGATGATTTCAAACCAGAGTGTTCCAGATGTCGGTTTTGAAGAAATTTCCGGACAAGACCTTCTGGAGAGTAAGAGACATCAACTCTCCGCACTCCATACAGATTCATTGCTTTGATGCTGAACAGAATTTTCGGGGGAGCAAATGGAAGAAGTTTTAAAATAGGTTGGGTGCCAGTTATATTTTTTGTTGCTACCCAAGGTACAATTTTTAATTGGGTGAATATAGTGCCCAACAGTCTGTCAGCTTGTATAAGTTCAACATTGAGAGGAGTGTCCCAGAAGAAGACAAAATTTTACATGATTTCTATTTTGATTGATTGCATTCTATGCACTCATCCTTTCTCGGCATTAAAGTGCCAATGGGATAAATACCGAGCCCCTGTGTATGCTGCTTACAAGTTGTTATGGGCCCACAAATATTACAGCTATTACAAGGAGATCTGTGAGAACTTCATCATGCCATTGTATAGATTAATCTTCTTGGTCGAATGCAATTGTATGTCAGAAGAAGCTTTAAAAGCTGTGCAAGAACACGGAAGCTATTATCTGACAGAAGAAGGATTATATTTAAGAATGTATGGTGGTTCAAGAGCCCCTTCTCTTCTACCAAATTATGCCACAGACTATGTAATCCACAAATAGGCTGCGAGACAGTTATATATTGATGGGATAGGAAATTTCCTTTTTGAGCAGAACAAGGTAGTATATGCTGCAGTTCCCTTTTTTGTAGGAAGTTACAAATTTTTTAGGGTAAAAAATGCAATAGAATTTGTTAAAGAGTTAGAGTATTTTCACTTCGGTGAAATGAATTTTCATAGGAATGACTCTGAGAATAAAGTTGTAAATTATTGCACAACAGCTGGAGTACATTTTGAATATACAAATTTCTGGAATAAAGATGAAGAAACCTTTCGAAATGCTCAAAACATGACAGCCTTGAGGAAAAGATTCAAGCAGAAGATAGCTACTGTGGGAGGAAAAGGTAAAGCGGCTGACAAACTCAAAAATGCAGGAAGAAGATGCAGCCAAGAAAAGGCAAGAAGAAGCTCATAGGTTAGCACAAGAAGTAGAGAACTGGTTGCGAGCTGAAGAAGAAGAAAAGAAAAGCGCAGCTGAAGAGGTTGCAAAGAAGATAGAGGAAGAAAAGAAAATAAAGGAGGAAGAAGAAATACTGAAAAGGCAGAAATAAAGTGAAGGATTGAGATTAGAATATGCAAATAAATAGAAAGGGCAAATAGAAAAGACAGCGGAAGGATCGAGAACATAAACAGAAGAAGAACAAGACCTTACTGATCGAGGACGGGCTCAGTCTGATATTGACCCATTAGAGCCTGTTGTTTCTTCTAGTAGTACAGTAGGAGAAGGTTCAGTGTCAATATCTGGGGTTGAGTTAATTCCTTTCATTCCCACTAAAGGGGAGGAGGTGCCAGATTTTAACACTATCTTCTATGACAAGGAAAAAAAGAGGACTGTTAAAAGAACCGAGAAGAAAATGGACACTGGGGGTAAGCCAAGAGTGATGGTGACTAATAAGACAGTGGTTCATGGTACACACAAATATCCACAATTAATAGAGAGGGATAGGGTATCTCTAACCCTATCCACTGAAGATAATGTGGATAGAATCATGACATATCTAGAACAGTCTTGAAAAAGGGTCACACAGTTGAAAGAGACTTTGAAGAAAGAAATGAGTGAAAGTCGGAGTTTGAAAAGGAAGTATGAGGATATGATCGGTGAATTTGAGGTATCAAAGGTAGATTGTCAGACTCTACATGTTGATAAAGATGCTTTGGTAATATCTACAGGTAATATAGAAAAGAAAAACCAGACCACCTTGACAGAGTTTGAGAAATTGCAGCAAAGATATCAGATGTTGGAAGCCAAAAGAGATAATCTTAGGCTATCAGTTGAAGAGTTGAATAAGGAAAAGAAAGAGTTAGAAGGTAAAGTGACAGAGTTGGAAGTACAAAAGTCCATAGCAGAAGGGAAAGCTAAGTTGTACGAAAGTCAGATAGTAGCCTTGGGGGAACAAAAGAATTCACTAGCAGTTTCACTGAAGATGGCTATGGAGCAGAAAGTTGATGTTGAAACTTTAAATAAGAATGCTCTTATGCTTAGAAATAAGATTCACCAAATGCAGCTGCAGATGGTTGAAGAAATATTTAAGGTTCAACAAATAGACATAATATTGGAGGAAATTGTAAGTACAGCTTCTTATTTTTTGGATAGGACACAGGATATCTTAGAAAATTTGCAGGGAAGGATGACATGGGTAGAAATAAATAAGGAATCTCCCACAGATATATCTGTCAAAGACCTGGAGACAATAAAGCTGGAATACGAGCTGATCGAGTTTGCTAGCAAAGCAGCGGAAGAACTAATAAAGGTAGTGAGAAAGACGAAGAATGCCTTTGCTGAATTTTGTAGGAGAGTGATCCTAACTGTTAGATTTTAACATTTAAGCTAGCATTATATTAGGATCTTTAACTGAGAGAATAACAACCACAGCAATCAAACACAAGAGACAATGAACATAGTTTTTTTCCTCAGGGAAACCATAAATGGAGAAAACCCCACAACTTCCTCAGATATAGAATCAGCACCAAAAGTAAAACCCCAAAATAGTAAGATGATCTCCCGACAATAGTAGCCTCTTTCTTTCTAGCCCCAGCAACTTCTTCTCCCTCAGCTATGTGCTACAACTGAGTGTGAGTGAGTGTGTGATAAATAGAGAGACTCACTCTCTATTTATACTAATTCCTGACATGACAATGACTCACTAGGGCTGACTTCACTAGGTGATTCTAACAACCCTAGGGCCCCGGAACTACGAGGAATTTAACCCTTGAACAATAGGAGGGTTACCCATATTGACTTGACATGACTTGTTTACATTATAGAAACTCCCAATCGGAACATCGGGGCATGACATGACTCAATTACATTACAAACACTTCCCAAAATAAACATCGGGGTACAATACATAAGAAATACAATTGAATACATTCCAAAGTTACAATTACATCAATACTCCCTCTTAACTAGGAAGGTATTATCTCTACACAATTTAGCAACACAAGTCTTCTTCTTTGTATCATATAGATCATCATCGAGTCCTCGTCATCTTCAAGTCATCTTCATCTGGATCTGGATCATCACTCGATCTGGATCATCATCACTGGATCTGGATCATCACTCGATCTGGATTATCTCTAGTTCTGGAACATCTCTGTTGGATCATCATCACGGGTGCTATCTCTTGATTCTTCTCATCATAGGAAGTTCTACATAGCCAGCCCTTTTTCATGCTGGTTGTAGGCCTAACCTCCATGTAGGTCTTTTCCAGCACTTATATCTGACCCTAAGTCATAATGGTCCATCCAGCACTTATATCTGATCATATAGGAACCAATCCTATAATCATATCATAAAGGCACGCCCAGCACTCACATCTAACTATGTGGGAACACATCCCACAACCCTGTCAGAAAGGCCCAGCACTCACATCTGACAACCAATGTCAGAAATTCCCAGCACTTACATTCGACCATGCGAGGAACCAATTCTTCATGCCGAAAGGGCTTTGCATTTACATCTGATCATTGTAGGAACCAATCCTACAATCACCTTAGAATGGATCTGCACTTACATCTAATCATTGTAGGAACCAATCCTACAATTTCCTTAGAAGGGCTTTGCACTCACATATGATCATGTAGGAACCAATCCTATAGTCACATCAGAATGGCCCTCAGTCCCAGACTGAGCTTTCCTGGTAAATGACCAGGTGCCTCCATTCCAAGAATGGCATTTAGCACTTATATCGGATCATGTAGGAACCAATCCTACAATCACATCAGAATGGATCAGCACTCATATCTGACATGCGAGGAACCAATCCTCTAATCATGATAGAATGGCTCAGCCCTTACATCTGACCATGGAAGGAACCAATCCTCTCACCATGTCAGAATGATTCATAGACTCATCACTTCCCTTTGGAGGGAACCTCAATCTGGATAACACCAAGCTTCTCCCTGAAGTACTCAAACTTCACTCTAGCTAATGGATTTGTCAACACATCAGCTATATGTTCGTCCGTCACAACATACTGGAGCTTCACTGCTCCCCTCTGCACCATATCCCTGCTATAGTGATACTTGATCTCGATATGCTTCGACTTGTCATGGAACACTAGGTTCTTCGACAACTTCACACAACTCTGGTTGTCACAATGTATACAAGTAGCATCCAACTAGAGATCAAATAAATTAGACCGTAGCTTCCTCAGCCATACTGCATTACAACTAGCTGAACAAGATGCGACATACTTTGCTTCTGCTGTACTCAGTGCCATACAGTATTGCTTCCTACTAAACCAAGAGATCACACCTGATCCCATACTGAAGAAACGCCCTAAAGTGCTATTCCTATCGATGGCACTGCCTACCCAATCTGAATCAACATAACCCTCCAGGTTAATCTTCTGATTCACCTCATACTTGAGCCCATAATCAACTATACCTATCAAGTACCTCAGAATATGCTTTGCAGCAATCAAGTGAACATGTCTCGGATCTGTCAGAAACTAGCTCAAGGTGTTCACAGCAAATCAAATGTCTGGTCTCGTGTTCGTCAGGTACAACAAGGACCCAATCATCTGATGATACATCGCAGCATAAACCACTTATGATGAAGCATCACTCAATAGCTTTAGGTTCGATGCCATAGGTGTGGTCATGGCCTTGCAGTCCATCATCCCAAACATATTCAGGATCTCTACTGCATACTTCCCTTGTCCGAGGGAGATTCCATCCGCATTCTGCCACACCTCCATGCCTAGAAAATAGTGCATTATACCCAAGTCCTTCATTTCAAACTCAGCAGCAAGCTTCCTCTTCATATTAGCAATCAACCCATACATACCTGTTACAAACAGATCATCTACATAGAGTAGGAGTATCACTCGGTTAGCATCTTCAACCTTGTAGTAAAGGTTGGAATCTGCTTTACTTTTGGTAAAGCCCAAACTGGATAGAAAGCCATCAATTCTGTCGTACCATGTCCTAGGTGCCTATTTCAAACCATACAGGGCTTTCTTCAATCTACACACATGAGACTCCCTGTCATGTGTCTCAAAACCAAGTGGCTGATCTAGATATGCTTCCCCTTCCACTACACCATTCAAGAAAGCAGTCTTGACATCCATTTGGTGTATCTTCCATTTCATTACTGTAGCCAGAGCAAGCACTGATCTGATGGAAGTGTATCTAGCTACAGGTGCAAAGGTTTCTTCATAATCTATTCCTTCTTTCTGTGAGAAGCCATGAGCCACGAATATTGCTTTATATTTCTCTATGTTGCCATCTGCAGCATGCTTGATATTGTAGATCCATTTGGAAGTTACAACAGACTTCCCTTCTGGTCTTGGGACAACATCCCAAACATAATTATTCATGATCGATTGACACTCTTCGATCATAGCATCCTTCCATTCTTTCCTCTCTGTAGATTCTTCATAGTTGGAAGGTTCTTTATTGATAAAGTCAGATAATAAAGCTACATGCCCAAAGCAAGACCTAGTCCTCTTTCTTTCTCTATGATTCTCTTATGTAGCCCCATATCTTTCCTCACATTGGATAGCTTCTCGTACCCAAGCAGGTTTCCTCCTGTGAGGATTCTTCTCCTGAGTTGGATCTACAGGTTCTAGAGGTTCCTCAAATTCTCGATCTTCTTCTTGAGTTTCTTCGTTCATGGTTGTGTCATGAATTTTGGGTGTGTTATCTCCCAAAATAATTTATTTCGATAGTATGCAGAATTTAATTCACGCAATGAGGGATATGAATATCACTGACAGTTTGAAAGCCTCTGTTTTTTTATTTGGATAAAAATTTCACAATGATGTAGCTTTCAGTGGCTTAGGCGAGGATTAGAACATCTCATTAGCCACCGAAAGTTGGAAGATAAATAACAGATGGAAAACCTTTTCGGTGATTAGGCATATTGCTAAATATTTTAACTACCATCGAAACATCTTTTAACAGCGATCAAAGGTTTAGTCCTCTACGGCGCCGACATTTAGGAGGTTTAGTCCTCTACAGCATCGACGTTTCGGAGGTTTAGTCTTCTGCGGTGCCATCATTACGGAGAATCTAGTGGTTAAAAGTTCTGATGGTTAGTGGTTTTGAGTTCCAATCACCGACGAAGAGTTTAGTAGCTAGAGCGTCCGATTGGCGACAGATTAGTGGTTAGTCTATCCGATCGTCGGTGCTTGGAAATTAGTGATTTGAACTGCCGACACTATGGCAACGTTCCAGTCTAAGGCACCGATGAGATAGAGGACAGAGATTTTTATTTCTGATCGCGAAGCTAGTGGTTTAGAGCTCCGACACTGCAGCAGCATTCAAACAAGAAGTTTCGGCACATTAATAATTACAGCTTTCGATCACCGACGAGCTAGTGATGGAAAGCGCCGATACGTTGAGACCTGGGGCGTCAATGGGGTAGGAGACAGAGCTTTCAATTCCCGATGAAGAAACCATCGTGACGTTAGTCATTTGAGGCTCTAAAACAGCAGCGGCATAGAGAACTAAATCTCCGATTCAAACTTCTACTGACCTCCGATAGCGATAAAGAAAAATCATCAATAGTTAAAAAATCTAAAGTTTTGATAAAGTAAAACAAAAGAGATAACGCGCATCGACGAATACCAAGACTATCCATCGGCGGCATAGAGCACTAATGTCCCAATTCCTTCATCAAACGACTTCCAACAGCGATAAAACTAGTTCGTTTCACCTCCGAAATAGTGGCAGCGTTCCAGTATAAGGCGTCGACAGGCTAGAAGACAGAGCTTCCGATCGCCAATGAAGAAACTGTCATGACATTAGTCATTTGAGGCGCTGACACTACAGAAACATTCAGGTTCAAGGCACCGATGGGATAGTGCCAAGAACTTTCAATTTATGATCGTGAAGCTAGTGGTTTAAAGCTCTGAAACAGCGGCAACATAGAGAACTAAAGCGCCGATACATTCAGGCTTGGAGCGTCGATGGGCTAGAGAAAGGAGCTTCTGATCGTTGATGTAGAGACCGTCGCGATGTTAGTGATGCAATACGTTGACACTGCGGCAGCACTGTTGTATAAAACTCTGATAAAATAGTGGCTAGAGCCTCCGATCGCCGATTGCGAGGCTAGCGGTTTGAATTACCGAAACCATGGCAACACTCAGCTCTAAAAATCCGATCCTCAGTACCTAGAACTTTCGATCACCGACACCTAAATTGTTGTTCGACCATTAAAAGAGGGTTTTGAAAATTGATGTCTACCAAAAGTGAACCGAGGTTCAAAGGCAAAGTTTCAACAGACATAACCGGATTTTTGAGGCCACAGATAGCTCAAGGACATAAGTTAAATATAAAGGGTGCTCGCAGAAGTATCAGAAAGGGTCTGTTTAGATCTATTATGACAAAACAGCTCCATAAAGTCGTCAACCCTAATTATCAAGGAGAAATCAGTGGGTTAACGGATAGTGAACCAGCAACGGTGATTATCAGCAACCACTTCAGTTATTAAAAGTTCACTCAATGAACTAGATCTTCACAATAGATAGATAAATAGTTAGCGAGGGTTTGAAACCCTAATCTGAAAAAACTATCACTTCTGAGTATTTTTTGGTGAAAACAGATCAAAGTTTCAAGATCTGTCATTTTTGTAGAAGGCTATAAATCCCATGATTGAGTTTATAATAAAGGTTCGACTTCAAGGATTTGTAAGCCTATTCTATTGTCAAGCGTCTCATCCTTTTTATTCTAATTATAAGCTCTTTTGTTATGAGTTGTTCAGCCATCATCTTTATCTTTACTGTACTTATGCTTGAATGTGCATTTAGGTGATTTTCAAGTTGATTAATAGCTAATAGTTGTCATCCTATTGGTGAGTTAATGTGATTTGATTTATAAGTACCATCCTTGCCAGGATTTAGCCATTTATATGCAACTGTTTTGTATGTAATTCTGCCAGCTTGATGAGTTCTCCATCCCTGCACCTTATTGTCAAACTACTGAACAAGTTATAACTAAAAGCCTTGTAATTGAGTGATCTTCATGCATGTCTTGAGAGTGGGAGGTTATATAGGTCACCTGACTTGATCCATATCAGAAAACCCTAAAAACATTTTAAGTTACCAGGCATCCTCGAGCTACAACCTAGAGGAGTTTCCTAGAGCGATAACAGGCTGTTTTTTATTCTTCAGGATCTTCAGCAGGTCTCTTTCTGGATTTGTTGTAAGCTGAGTCTTCGTCAAATGTTATGTCCCTGCTGATGTCAATCTTCTTGAATCCTAGGAAGTATATTATGTAAGCCTTCGATCTTTCAGAGTATCCCACAAATATACCCTTCTTTCCTGAAGGATCTATCTTTGTCCTCTTTTATTTTGGAATGTGTATGTATATTGGACAGCCAAATATTTTGAGATGGCTGACTTCTAGTTTCTTGTCGAAAAAGACTTCTTCAGGTGTCTTGTTCTCGAGTACTCTGTGTGTAGTACGGTTCTGTACATACACCGTTGTTCTGGCAGCTTCTGCCCATAGATGCATGGGAATATCTTAATCATGAAGCATTGCTCTTGTAGCTTCCATGATCATTCTATTCTTCCTTTCTACAACCCCATTATGTTGTGGATTATATGGAGTGGATAACTCCCTCTTAATCCCTGAATCTTTGCATAACTCTTTGAATTCATTGGATGTGAATTCTCTGCCATTATCTGATTGAAAGGTCTTGATATTTTTTTCTATGTGGTTCTCGATCAAGGCTTTGAATTCCTTGAAATTGATAAAAACTTCATCTTTGTTCTTCATAAAGTATATCCATATCTTCCTAGAAAAATCATCAATAAAAGAAACATAGTATACATACTCGCTTAAAGAACTGGATGACATTGGACCACATACATCGGAGTGAACGATTTCCAAGATTCCTTTTGCTTTGCTTTCACTACTTGGAAATGTCTTATTTGTGTTCTTTCCTTTCACACATCCTTTGCAGACTCCTTCATGTTTTGCTTGAATTTCTGGAAGACCTTCAATAGCTTTTCTTGCAAGTGGTAGTGCTTTGTAGTGCACATGTGCAAGCCTTCTATGCCAAAGTTCATTTGGCTCTACTGTGTCATGGACCAAAGCTTATTCTGGATGGCATTTCAATTTGTATAATCCTCCTTCTTGTTCTCAAATTACTATTGCATCGTCAATAGTCTTTCCTCTTGGCCACATGAGGACTTGGCCATCTACAAATGAAACCCTCATGCCTTTTGCATCCAGTGCCAATATGGAGAGAATATTCTTCTTTAGTCCTAGTACAATCAAGACATCCTTCATTTTCATAGACTTTCCAGAGTCTAGCTTGTAGGAGGATTTACCACTACCTTTTATGGGATATTGGTAGTCATCCCCAAGTTTCACCTTATGGGGTGAATTATGTTCGGATAGTTTCTCAAAAAATTCCATGAATCTTGTCATGTGTTTGGAAGCCCCACTGTCAATAAGCCAATATTTGCTTCCATCAGTGATAGTTCCCATGAGAGCAGAGATCAGAACATATTCTTCATCACTTGAAGAGTCTTCACTTTCTTTTTTTACTTTCTTCCTAGGAGGATCATCATCCTCAGCAGTGTGAGCATGATGTCTTAGTTTGGAGTTCTTCTTCTTCTTGGATCCACTCTTATTCATGGGACAATTTCTAGCAAAGTGTCCTCTTTCATCACATGTATAACATCTGAGTTTGGATGGATCCCTTTTTACAAAATTGTCTTTCTAATGAGAATGCTTACCTTGGTGATGATGATTTTCCCTTCTGCCTTTCTTGGAGTGTACTGTGAGAGCTTGATATTCACTTCCCGTCTTTTCTTCTTGAGCTGCTATTCAAGCTTCTTCTTGTGAACATTATTCCTGCAGTCTACTGAACTTGATTAGCTTCTTCCTAGCACAGATTCCTTAGATGAAAGAATCCCATGACTTAGGGAGACCATTCAAGGTTGTCATCACAATTTCTGCATTCTCCACTTCTTCATCTACTGCTTCAAGGTGTTCTTTGATCTGGGAGACCCTTGTGAAGTATGACTGGATGGTCTCCTTATTCTTTAAATTCTTCAACTGGTTCCTTAGAGTCATCTTCCGGTTTATGTTCTTCCCTTCAAACAGTTTGGTTAGGGCATCAAACATAGCTTTAGGTGTCTTGAGGGAGGATACCTGTGGTATGAGGTGATCCTTTATTGAATCAGCAATAATCCTCTTTGTCATAACCAACTTCTTCTTATCTAAGGCCATAGCCTCATCTTCCTCTAGAACTGGAACCTCCTCATTGATGTAGGAGTCCAACGCATTTTCTTCCAGGACCAGGGAGATCCTATACTTCCAGGCTCGGAATTTATCAGCTCCCTCAAGCTTTTCATCAAGCTTGGTATGATGATACATCTTAACTGAGAACCTCAAATGGAAATACAAAATATTTAGATCTTACCAGTTCAAGATGTCGGATCTGGATTTGGAGCTAAATTCCCGCAGTGCTGGTTCAGGAGCATATTAGGGTTTGACTTTCCTGGAGTTCTGTCCAACCAAATGCTTTGATCTTGATCTCTAAAATTTGATTTTGAGGAGGAGATAAATCCAGGCCTGGGCTCACTCAAAAATTCCACTTCTGTGGAAAGCCCTAATTTCCAGCAGTAGTGTCGGGTCCAAAACTGAAAAAGCTTAGAATCAAATTATGTTTTGACAGAAATATGCACCCTAGGGAGGAGAGTCGGCCCAACCTTCTTTTGCTGAAAATATGTGGAGAGAGATCCAAAAAATAGGAAGCCCTAGTTCCCGCAGCTACACAGTGTCTTCTTCTCAAATTAGCTCTGATACCATGTTAGATTTTAAAATTTAAGCTAGCATTATATTAGGATTTTTAACTAAAAGAATAACAAACACAGCAATCAAACACAAGAGACAATGAGAACAATGTTTTTCCTCAGGGAAACCATAAATGGAGAAAACCCCGCAACTTCCTCAGAGATAGAATCAGCACCAAAAATAAAACCCCAAAACAGTAAGATGATCTCCCGACAGCAGTAGCCTCTTTCTTTCTAGCCCCAGCAACTTCTTCTCCATTAGCTATGCGCTACAACTGAGTGTGAGTGAGTGTGTGATAAATAGAGAGACTCGCTTTCTATTTATACTAATTCCTAACTTGACAATGACTCACTAGGTCTGACTTCACTAGGTGAGTCTAACAACCCTAGGGTCCCGAAACTACGGGGACTTTAACCCTTGAACAATACGAGGGTTACCATATGACTTGACATGACTTGTTTACATTATAGAAACTCCCGATCGGAACATCGGGGCATGACATGACTCAATTACATTACAAACACTTCCTGGAATAAACATCGGGGTACAATACATAAGAAATACAAGTGAATGCATTCCGAAGTTACAATTACATCAACACTAACTTACAATCGATGTCATACTTCTACTGCGAGAAGATTAGAAGTGTTGCCGGAGCATGAGACATTTTTGAAGCAATTACAGGAACAATGTAGCGAAGACGAACGGGCCATTTAGCTAGTGAATAAATTAGATGAAGAGGTGCTTAGGACTGAAATAGCACATGCAGCAGTCAACAGTCACTTACTGGAAGACCAGCTTCGCTTGATTCCTGCCATGATAGCGGGTGTGAAATCCTAGGCTGCTAAGCACGAAATTACAATCAGATTTCTTGAACCTTCTGGTTTTGAGAATATAGCAGCAGATGCAAATGCATGGAGGAAGTTTATGAATGAGCAAGTTGGACCCTCTTAGTCATACTATCTAGCACTTTTAAAAAAATTATGTAATATATTGTATTTATCCTTTTTGAGTCCATAAGAAAAAAGGACAATTTTTTGTAAAGGAAAGATTAGGGGGAGCCCAAAAGGAAACAAAGGCAGCCCAAGAGTTTTTTGCTTTTTGTATAAATATAGGTAAGATTTATGTATCAAAGGACCTTTTTCATACTATCTTTGTGCAATATTATTGTAATAAGAACTATTTCATCTTATAATAAAGAGTTATATTTTTCGGTTGGAGAAAGCACTGTGGGGTTTCAAATGCTTGACATGGACTGGTTAGATGTGAACTATTTCTGTTTCAGCTTGTTTCCATGAACTGTGAGATCATTCTAACTTATGAAATATTTCATGTTATGAATGTGCTCATGTTTATTTCTGCGAAATTTCCACAAATCATACTTGAGTAATGAATGTTTTAATTAACAATGAGTTGTCTCTTTGTTTATTTGTCTATTGATATGCGTGTATTCAGAAATATTAATAGTTATTTGTAGTGTTCTTTATGCATGTTATACAATACATTACTCAGCATTAATCACAGTATTTCCCCCTAGGGATAGGTTAGAGAGTTTTAGTTAGTTTCATTTGTTTATGATTTAGAAGCGAGAGAGGTAGGAACCTGCGCATCACGTTGTGACAGTCCTCGTTTTCTCTATAAATTGCATTTATCTAGGCATTTGCATATCATACCTAAACATAAAACTAAAAAATACACCTAAACAATGGACCAGGCCGAAACCGGTAAAATAAGCTTTAACCGTTACTCGACCTACAGTAGTCGGACTGTAAACCGGACGGATTCCCCATACTAAACAATAATGAGCTAATTGGGAACATTTATTGGGGAGAATCCCTACTATTGTTACCTACAATTTTCCAAGCATCAACACCATGTTAGAAAGGATATGCACTTACATCTGACCATGGGAGGAACACATCCCACAACCATGTCACAAAGGATATGCACTCACATCTGACCATGGGAGGAACACATCCTGCAACCATGTCAGAAAGGCTCTGCACTTACATCTGATCATGGGAGGAAAACATCCCGCAACCATGTCATAAGGGCTATGCACTTACATCTGACCATGGGAGTCCCCGCCTACCACCATGTCAGAAGGGATCACAGACTCATCACTTCCCCTTGCAAGGAACCTCGATTTGGAGAACACCAAGCTTCTCCCTGAAGTACTCAAACTTCACTCTAGCTAATGGCTTGGTCAACACATCAGCTATCTGCTCGTCCATCGCAACATACTAGAGCTTCACTGCTCCTCTCTACACCATATCCCTAATATAGTGATATTTTATCTTGATATTCTTCAACTTGTCATGGAACACCGGGTTCTCCAACAACTTCACACAACTCTGGTTGTCGCAATATATACAAGTAGCATCTAACTGGAGATCAAATAAATCAGATACTATCTTCCTTAGCCACATTGCCTCACAACTAGCTAAACAAGCTACGACAGACTCTACTTCAGCTGTACTCAGTGCCACGCAGGATTGCTTCCTGCTAGACCAAGAGATCACACCTAATCCCATACTGAAGCAGCACCCTGAAGTGCTCTTCCTATCAATGGCACTACCTACCCAAGCTAAATCAACATAACCTTCTAGGTTAATCTTCTGATTCACCTCATACTTGAGCCCATAATCAACTGTACCCTTCAGGTGCCTAAAAATATCCTTTGCAACCATCAGGTGAACATGTCTCAGATCCATCAGGAACTGGCTCAATGTGTTCACAACAAAGCAAATATATGGTCTCGTATTCATCAGGTCCATCAAGGACCCAATCATATGACGAAACATTGTGGCATCAACCGACTCTGATGAAGCATCACTGAATAGCTTCAAGTTCGATGCCATAGGTGTGGTCATGGCCTTGCAGCCCATCATCCCAAACCTATTTAGGATCTCTATTGCATACTTCCCTTGTCCCAGGGAGATTCCATCTGCATTCTGCCACACCTCCCTACCTAAAAACTAGTGCATCATATCCAAGTCCTTCATCTCGAACTCGGTAGCAAGTCACCTTCTTGAATTTATAATGAGATCCTCTTTTCCTTTCACGAACAAGTCATCGACATATAACAAGAGAATCACTAGTCTTCCACCTTCAACCTTGAAGTAAAGGTTGGAATCCACTTTACTCTCAGTAAATCCTAGAGCCATCAATAAGTTGTCCATCTTGTCGTATCATGTCGAATCTTAGGATCTTTTGCAGTCACTCCCTTTGAAGTGGAGCATCATTCTCCCTCTTCCTTTCGTACTCTATGTATTGAAACATTTTGTACTGGAGTGACAAGTAGATTCCTTTGCTACTAATATTCTATGTATCCATCTAGGGTCACTGGATACTAAGATCCTCTATCTTGAAAACTTTCTTCTCGCACCCATCTGTGAGCTTGCCATCCTCTATAGGATTTCATCTTCAACCTTGTAGCAAAGGTTAAGATATTCATCACTCTAGGTGATCTTGGAGCTCCTTATGTATGTGTTATCCCATGGGTGTCTTCTGAGCTCGTACAAGGCCTTTTTTAATTTTCACACATGAATCTACTTTTCATGTGTCTTAACTTCCAGTGGCTGCAAATGTCTCTTCGTATTCTATGCCTTATTTCTATGAGAAGCCTCGTGCTACAAATATTTCCTTGTATCCCATGATGTTTCCATCTACAGCATGATGGATCTTGTAGATCCATGTTACAGACTTCCCTTCAGGTCTCGATACTGCATCCTAGACATCATTCTTCTTGAACTGGTACTCTCCTTCCCTTTATTCTTGGATACTTCTTCATAGCTGGAAGGTTCATCATCAATGATGTCGCTCAACAATGTTACATAACTGCACTATGTGTGAGACCTCTTCTTTCTTTGAAATTATCGTCATATTATTCTTCATCTTGGATTTTTTCTCGAACTATCGTCACTTGTTCTTCGGAACAAGTCTCGTCCTTCTTTGCTTGTAGGCGATTGTACGCCATCTTTCCTACAAGTCAGATGCACCAGTTGTATGGTTAGAAGCATTTCATAAGCCATATTCATAATGGTAAATTCTTATGCATAAATATATAATCATGCATCTATTTTATCCAATACAACATTCATCCATATCTCATGGAAAATTTCTAAATGCCTTCCATCTCTACCATGACATCATTGAGATTGTGCACTAATCCAATATGTCAGCAAAGAGGTTTCATTCTAGATAAGTAGCAATGGAGAGTTGTANGTAGTATACTATCATTAATGCAAACATTCTATCATGTATAACACATCAACTGAATATACATAACAAAACAATATCATGAAATACTTATCTTTATTTGTTTCATGGGTAGACTCCTTCTTGAGCCTTCAGCTTCATCATCTTCTTCATTTATGACAGCATCATTTCTTATCCAAGTGCTAGGATGGATAAGAGGTTCTTCAAGAGTTGAGTCATTCTTATTCCTCATCGCTTGAGGGATCTTCTTTGGATCGTGAGAGCTTGATCTTCAGTTGCTCCCATTTCTCTTCTCTTATTATGAGTCGAGCTTCTTCTTGTGTGCACTCTTCCCAAAAAATTTTGAATGTAATCACTTCCTTCTGGCACACATTCCTTGAATGAATAAATCCCATGATCTTGGGAGGCCATTCATGGTGGTTTTAACCATATCTTATTCTTCTTTGATTGCTTTGTCATAGCATCGAACACTTCATTTTGATTTCTTCAAGGATGACACATGAGGGATGCGATGATCTTTAATAGAATATGCAATGATTCTCTTGGCTCTAGTCATGCCCTCATCTCCCTCTGGTTCCTAGGCCTTTCTTACTAACATATTGATCCAAGTCAATTTCTTCAAGGATCACGAAGTTCCTATACTTCTTCTGATTTATATTCTTCCCTTCAAATAGCTTGGTCAAGGAATCAAACATCTCTTTAGGTGTCTTTAGGGAAGACACTTGTGGTATAAGGTGGTTCTTTTGGCCTTGACCAAGTTCTTCTTATGTAAGGCTTTAGCCTTATCTCCCTCTGGAACTGGAACCTCTCCACTTATGTAGATGTCCAATTCATTTCCTTCAAGAACTAGGGAGATCCTATACTTCCATGCTTGGAAGTTGTCTATTTCACAAAGCTTGTCATCAAGATGGTGTCATTAGTAATGAGAACCTCAAATGTAAATAGCAAAAGATTAGATCTTACCGATTTGAGGTATCTGTCCTGGTTCTGGAGCTGGCTGATCTAGGGTTTTTCAGAGAAACCATAATTTTCAAAACTTGGAATATTTTATATCTGATTGGATATAAATATGGGCCTCTTCAAGTCGAGCTGTCCAATGTACTCCTTTTCTGAAATCGGTGGAGGGAAACTCCCAGAACAAAAAGCCCCTGGTTTTTCAATTTCTTCTGCAGATATTCCTGATATTGTTTGTGCGGTATATCTGAAATTACTGCTCCTCTATGTCTGAAGTTTCGTATTGAGGTATCCTCTTATGTCCTCTTTCCAACACCACATTTTTTATCAGAATTGGTTTCACCAATTGGGACTTATGATAGTTTTCCCAAGGTGACTTATTTTAGGGATGTTCAGTATGGCGAAATTGTATGGAATTCCATGTGTCCTTGTTTCATCATCAGGGTTTGAAACTTTTACCACATAAATTACAGTCCGTTCCCTATATGGAACATCTTGCGAAATTTCATTTGGACCTTCGTAACCCGATATATAGCAATTCTCCCTAGGTGTCTTGTTTAGGGATGAATCATGGAAGAGGCTAGAACCCTGATTTGGAGGAATCATATCTCCCAGAATATATTGAATATGAGACTGAAAGTTTTACACATGGTACACCAAGCATTTATCTTCGGCATGTAAAAATTTTGGACCCTAAGACTTCTTCAATCCCAAGATATATTGAATGTACCAACACTACCAGTTTTGTATTTTAGTGTTTTTCAGGTCGTGGGTCAAACTAGGGTTTGACTTTCCCTAAGTTTCACTCAACCAAAAACTTCGATCTTGGTCTCTAAACTTCAATTTTGATGAGGAGAGCAATCCTATGCTGGGCTCACTCAGAAATTCCTCTTCTGTAAAAAGCCCTAATTTCCAGCAACAAAAACTGAAAATGCCCAAAATTAAATTCTGCTTTGACAGAAAGATGTGCCCTTCAATGGAGAGTTATCCTAGCCTCCTTTTGCTGATGGAATGTGAAGAGAGACCCAAAAATTAAGAATCCCTAGCTTCTGCAACTGCACACTGTCTTCTTCTCAGGTTAGCTCTGATACCATGTTAGATTTTTATCAATTAGACAATATGATCTTAGGGTCTTATATGAGAGAATAACATGCATAGAAATCAATCACAAGAGACAATATACACAAAGATTTTCCTTGGGGAAACCATAAAGGAGAAAACCCTACAACTTCCTCAAAGATAGAATGAGCAACAATGGCAGTAGTAAAACCCAAAGACAGAAATATGATCTCCAATAGTTGTTCTCTCTCTCACATGTGTGAGCTCCTCTTCTCTCACCTATGCGCTATAGCTGGGTGAGTGTGTGTGTGCTAAATAGAGAGGCTCACTCTCTATTTATACTAGTTCCCGACTTGACAATAACTTACCAGGGCCGACTTCTCTAGGAGATTCTAATAACCCTAGTGCCCCTCAATAGTGGGGACTTTTCCCCCCTATCAATAAGGAGGGTTAACCTCAACTCAATTGTGGGGACTATTGCCCCGAATTACAACGGAGGGTTAACCTCATTGACTTTACATGACTTTATTATATTAATGACTCTCCCAATAGGAACATCGAGGTACAATGAAATACAAATGATTCTCCCGATAGGAACATCAAGGTACAATATAAGATATACAAGTGAATACATTCTAGAGTTAAAAATATATCAACAATAAATACTTCTTTTGTAAATGTAAAAAGCATTGAAGTAATAAATATCAATAACTCAAAATATGAAAATACATGGAAGTTACATTTTGATATTGAATCCTTATATGTTATTTAAGATGAATAGATCAGTTGGAGGGGTACATAGGAGAAAGGATAAGGGAGAGGGGATATGGGTGAGACCATGTACATGAGGGGTTTCTACCATGTTGGTGACATCTAAGCCTTACCATGTACATAAGGGGTTTCTACCATGATTGTGATATGTAGGGTTTACTGTGTAAATGACGTTTTAGATGAGAAATTTTAGTGGCTATGAAAGAAACTACAAGATTTATCCCCTTGCCTATCTGAGAATAAGTATGCTTTAAGAGGTCGGTGTTCAAATTGTAACATATAAGTGCTTTATGACAACATTTTTTATTTAGTGAATATAAACGGAGGAAAATGTTCTTGAATTAAATGACTAAGTTGTATATCTATTAATTGTTATGTTATGCTTTTGTAATGGTATATATTCTTCAATATTGTCTTATTAGTGATACATTAAACTAATAGTGTGCATGCATTTCCTTTCCTTATAAAAGAATTATTGTGTAAAGAATTAACCCTTGCTCCAAAAGCAATGATTTGATATGCCCAAATATAATAATTAGCTCCATATAATCGAGCAAACAACCACTTTGAGTTCATCAAGTTCAATAGAAGTATAAGAAAAAGCCTTCATATGAAGAAAGTAGTCTTAATACAATTTCCTTGAGAAACCCAAGAGGAAAATATAAATGTTTTCTTCTTCCTAGAAAACCCACAGTGAACTACCTCTTCATACAAAACAACGGAGGAAATATTTTATTTTCCTTGAAGAAGGGTTTAAACCTTAGGCAACCCTAGAAAAAAAGATGATCCAAAAACCCTAACTAATTGCAAAGAAACTTTAAGTGATTCCACTAGCCAAAAACTATTTAGATCAACGATTGAATTGAGTTAGTGAAATTCACACCCACTTTATTACCATGTTGCGATTCACAAAAGATTGTGAGAGAATCGAATCGAACCAACATAAATCCTCTGTAATAAAAAGGACGAAAAAAACGAGGGCAATGTAACACTCAAACATATCACACAAGAGGAGCACAACCCAAGAGAGAGAACAACCCAAGCACCACTACACTAGAAATAGGGAAAAAGCACAAGGAGAGCATAATATTTGATAGATGCTTCCCTTGGGTTATTCTCTCTATGAGATGAATGAATGAACCACTTGAAATGTGTTAGGAACTCGTGTCAACCCTCCTCTTTATTTTGTTAGTATATTTTATTGGACGCATATGCTTTGTAAGTCGTCCCGTTAGTATGTTGTATTATCCCACATTCATAGGGATTAATAGTTGATGTTAAGTCGTCTAGTTAGTATGTTGTATTATCCCACATTCATGGGGAGTAATAGTTGTTTAGATTAGACTTAGTATACCTGGGGTCCATATCTAATTACAGTTGATAACGCGCAGAATTCAAGAATTGTCACATCTCATTTACTCCATTTCAAGTTGATAAAGCACAGCTTTCTAGCACCGCCATAGATCATTTCTTCAGGAACAAATAAACACATGGAATAATAACTTGATGCCATTAAGAACAAACTCGAAGCTTTGGATCAAAAAATTATCAGCCTCCATCCTCTGCATTCGCCCATGAACAACCAACAACAACCTGGGTCTGTCGTAGGCACTGGGTCCTCTTCCTCTAACAACTTTCGTGGGCCGAAGCTCGATTTTTCTCGCTTTAATGGTGATGATCCAACTGGATGGATTTACAAGGCTGAGCAATATTTCAGTCTGCATAACACTCTTGATGTCAATAAAGTCTCACTCGCATCCTTTCATTTGGACCATGAATCCCTTCAATGGTTCCATTGGTACATCAAGGCTCATGACATGCCACAATGGACTTGGGGTTGTCCTCTTTCAAGATGAACATCCCAATGCATTCACCAACAAATCCCTTTCTAGAAATAATTTATCCACCTCTACATATGAGAAGTAAATGATGACTATTTTGCACACAATACAGAAGTGGTGGCCATCCCTATTAGAGAATCCTTTCAGCATCAAGACTGATCATCAGAGTTTGAAATATTTCCTAGAACAACGGGTCTCATCCCCAACACAACAGAAATGGGTTAGCAAACTCAGGGATTATGACTATGAGATCACTTACAAGAAGGCTAAGGACAATCTTGTGGTGGATGCTCTTTTCCGCACATTTGATGCCCATGTTTCTCTTTCAGTTATTTCTATGCCTATTCCAACTTGGTTACACTCTGTTTAGCAAGGCTATGTCAATGACTCCTCATTATCTGAAATCATCCAACAATTGGCTAGAAACCCTTATGTGGTACCGTATTCATCTTGGGATGGATTTTCTCTTAGATACATGGGTTTTCTGGTGCTTCCCCAGAGCACGGACCTTAAACGTGCGGTCTTTTATGAACTCCATGCTTCTCCATCGACAGGGCACTCTGGGTTCATCAAAACATATGAGCTGGTGCAATGTAACTTCTTTTGGAAGGGGTTGCAATGAGAAATTCAACATATGGTTGTCGAATGTGCTCCTTTTCAGTACCCCAAGGGTGAAACTACAATCCTTTCCATATTTCCCAAACCCTTTTCCCACCCCTACAAGGATTTGGACATATATTTCGACGGATTTCATTCAAGGGATCCCTAAATATGGCGGGAAGACCGTAATATTGGTTATGGTGGATAGACTCTCCAAATATAGTCATTTTTGTGCTCTCAGCCATCCATATACCACCTCTTCAATCGCACAAATTTTCATGGACCATATATTCCTTCTTCATGGAATCTGTAGAGGGAGCAAGTCGACATAAGTCGACTTGAACGAAGACCGACTTAGTCGATCAGCCGACTAAGTCGAGGGACCGACTACGTCGGTCGGCCGAGTAAACATAGTAGTTAGTCTGTTAACTAATAGTCGTGTCGGTTCGGTGAACCGACAGGTAGTTATGATTGTAACTGTTTTGTAACCTGTATATTAGGCTGTTGAGCCACACAAGAACACAGTTCAGTTCTTGGCTTTGTATGATCTATTGAGAATAATATAATCTGTTCTTGTTATCAGTTCTTGTCTCTTGCATCTGTGTATATTGTTGTATGTATTATTGGTAACCTTATGTGATCTGTAGGATTACAACAGAATCCCTTCTTCCATTGTCTCAGACCGCAACACAACTTTCACAAGCCATTTTTGCCTCATTGATACCAAATTGCATATGAGTTCAATTTATCACCCACCAATAGATGGTCTGACTGTAGTCGTCAACAAATATTGGGAAATTTATCTTCGTTGTTTCACCTCTGAAGAACAACATCAGTGGGAAAAGTGGCTCCCTCTCGCTAAATGGTGGTACAATAATTCCTACCATATTGCATCTAAAATGACTCCATATGAAGCAGTTTATGGTCACACACCTCCAATACTCCTTCCATCCACCCCCAGTAGTTCACCAGTTCAGGCACTTGACATGGTTCTTCGAAACTGACATCAGATTCTTCACCTCCTGCAGGACAATATTCACATGGCAAGAACCCGCATGAAACAACAAGCCGATCAACACCGTTCTGAGCACACTTTTCAAGTTGGTGATATGGTTTTTCTTCGTCTGCAACCTTACAAGCAATCCTCCTTGAAAGACAAAGGCAATCAAATAATCGCTCCAAATATCTCTTGCCCATATACAGTTCTTCAAAATATTGGGTATGTTTCTTATAAATTGGCACTTCCTCCTTCTCGCATTCAGCAAGTGATTGGCACCAACATCAGTGCACAAATTGTTTTACCAGAATGGGATAATGAAGGATCCATCATTTCGGAGTTGGAGGCCATACTCAATAAGCACACTTGTTAGCTTCTCTCTCGGCCCATCACAGAGGTCTTCAATTAAGTGGCACAACATGCAACCAGAGGATGCTACATGGGAACCACTCCTTCAGATTCTGCAACAGTTTCCACATCTTATGCTTTGAGGACAAAGCTTTTCTAAGAGGGACGGGATGTTAAGAACCCGTGTCAACCCTCCTCTTTATTTTGTTAGTATATTTTATTGGACACATATTTTTTGTAAGTCATCCCGTTAGTATGTTGTATTATCCCACATTCATGGGGATTAATAGTTGATGTTAAGTCGTCCAGTTAGTACGTTGTATTATCCCACATTCATGGGGAGTAATAGTTGTTTAGATTAGACTTAGTATATAACTAAGTGTTGAGGCCAATGAAATCATCGAAGAGTTATTTTGTATTGAGCTTGCTCAGAGGAGTTTGCCCCCTCGAAGTGGCCTACGATTAATAAAATCTCTTTTGTGATCCATAATTTCTGCTATGTCATGCATTTTCATTGTTTATTGCAGGAGGTTCTCCACAAAATGAAAAATACAAATGATTGGGTGTATAAATACCCAACTCAAATGCATTGTGTTTTCCCAATAGGGTTTTGAGAGTGTATACAAAATTGACCTTAACATAACCTACAAATAAACTAATGATACATTATAAGGCTGCTTGTCGCAAAAAGTGAAGATTACAACCCCATTTTCTACTTGAAAATGTCCACCATATTAAGTAAATGCAGTACCTTCAAAATAAATTATCTTAAGTCCACTCACAGGCACAAAAAGCTTATCAAAATTGTATAATAAGCTAGCTTGCAAACGAAAGAATTTTTTATGTGGCTCCAAAATAGAGATGAAGGCTAATTCATTGCAATGTAGAATTTGACAAAAATAGGGCCTAAATCATATTATTATGCCCAATCGTGGAAGCCAATGTGGAATAAAAAATGGAAAAGGAGTGTTGAGATTATTGTTTATCTTCACTTGAGAGCATGTTTCAACCTTCTACTTGATGTATTGGTGACTTTATTAAGCCTATGAACCCACTTTATTGTATTTGATTATTTTTATTCACCCTTAGAGGACCCAAATCTAATTTTCTATCCAGCACTTTGTTTGGGTTATGCAACAATCTTTCGTGGTTATGTTTAGACTTCTCTATCAAGTGCACTTATGCCTCTTAAGAACACTATGCTATGCATCCATCTCTTTTGGGATCAAAATTGATCATTGATAAAGATATCCTTGCATGAGGATGTAGTTCACCCATTAGATACTCAAGTTAGAAAACAAATACTCTAAAGTAGATGAAGTAAGTGCCTTGAGAAAGAGAAGAATGTTATAAAAGATGATTGAAAATTTATGAACATGGGAGCAAAGTTATTAAGGACAATATTGATCTATTTAGAATCATTTTTACCTTGGCCAACATATATAAGAATGATAGCCTTTATCTCTTAAGAAGTCCATTGTAATGGTGGTAAATGAATATGATGATAATAGTCATGGCATTTTTGTCTATGTTACACAAACTATGAATCCTTGATAAACATGACTCGTGTTTGCCTTGTTGCACATCTTCAACATATCAACCATCATATTAGTGTTTGTGAGGGTTGTGTGATGGGTGAACATCACAAACAGCCTTTTATGTGGGACAAATAAAGCCTTGCTTCAAATCCCCTTGACTTGTTCACATCAATATTTGTGGTTGCATGGCCACCATTTCTCTTAGGGGAGATAATTACTCATTTTTATTGATGATTACTCTCAGTTTCTATGGGCCTACACAATTAAATCCACATATGAGATGTTTAACAAATTTTGGGAATTCAAATCTCTTGTTAAAGATAAATGTAAATAGAAGATCAAGTATATTTAAGCAAATGGAGACAAGTGCATTGGTAATGTTTTCCAACTATTTCCTTGCTCTATGGCATTTGTTGGCAAAAGATTGTTACATATACTCTTCAATCTAATGATGTGGCTAAGCATAAAAATAGGGATATCATGGAAATGGACCACTATATGCTTCAATATTAAAGCATTGATCTCTCTTTTGGGGGAGAAGTAATTGTTTCTGCAACATTTATCATCAATTTCACACCTACTCATGCATGGGCAAAAATCTCGCTTATCTCGCATTTCAAGATATTTGGGTCAGGTGCATCCCGCCTCATGAAAGGTGTATTATATCACATCAATGACACTCCTCGCAAGGTTTTGATTAGCTACAATGAGACTCTTCAAGGGTATCATTCATGACCCCACCTCTCCCCATGTAATTGAGAATTGTGATGCTATCTTTGATTAGTCTTTTCCTCATGGTTTGCTAAGATCTCGTTTGCCACTCCTTTCTGGTGATTACTCCCAATACGTATCCACATAACATGCCTCTTCCTCTCTTGCTAAATCGTTTTTTATGACTCCCAATGAGTCATAGTGGATCTTTCCACATATCCGTCTAATGTCGGTCGACCGAGACTCCACCCACATGTACTATGAGTTCATATTTTGCAACAGTTGGACAATACGAGGTCACCACAACCAGTTCTTCTCCAGATGTTTAACATAATAATACTGATGAAAAACAATATTTTTCACACACTAAAATTGTCAAACATTTCACGAACCTCCGATATCATACCTTACCGTGAACCAAAACACAACCACCTTTCAGAAGCATCTATAAATGGATTATGAGGCTGATATACAATACTAGAAGTAATTTTTCAGCAAAATAAAGCAATAAGAGCAGAGTAAAAATGCAAGCAAAGACTCGGGAATTTTTTGCCTAACACAAACCCTGGAAAAATACCCACCCCTTGGGAAAAACCAGTTGCAAGAAATATTTATTGAGCTTAAATAAAAAGTACAAAACAACAATCCCTTACAGCAATAAATGCACAGTACTAGCACTTGGAAAAAGTGATAATCCCTTCACATCATTATGTACATTCTCTATACATTGAACTAAACATCCTTCTCTTAGAATATTGTGAGCATATGAAATAATATCATATAAAATATGGAAAGAATTACTAGTATATCCTTCTATCTACCGAGCAACATAAAGCATGAAATAAAATTGGAGAAAAGAGAACAACAAGAGAACACCGATATACGTGGTTCACCCAATATGGGATACGTCCACAGGAAGGGTTGCATATTCCATTATTATGAAAATAGATCTCCAAGATTACATGACATCCTCACATATGCATCACATCAAGCTACATAACCCAATCACTTCACAATCATGTGTGTAGAAATGACATACACAACATGTGATGTGTGATGAACTACAATCAATGCATACCCAAAAGGGTCTCCTTCACCTCTCTTATATACCAAGAGATTTGGATTACAATACATCCCATAACACATGTGGGATAAATGAATTTCCACCTCTTTATATAGAGAATTGTTACAAAGGATATAATTACACTGATGCATGTGGGATAACTCTATTTTATAATATTAGAGTTATTTTATTCATTTAAATGGTATTTTACCAATATGCCACATAATTCATCATTACATATTCTAACACTCCCCCTTAATGATGACTAGGAGAAAGAATACAAATGGAAGGAAATTGGAAACACACCAACATCCCCCTTAATGACAACTTCCATAATGCTCCATACAATGCGAATAAAAAACACACTTCGCCTCATGGACTTGATGAAGACAACATCCACTTCTCATGAAACTGCGTCCGAACCAATTTGTATGGTGAACGTTTGCATAACACATCAGTGTATGGACAATACCACAGAACATGTGAATGCAAAATCATCACAACCTGTAAATCAACTAATAGTTGAAAGAACTCTGCAATAGACCGTATGACGAAGACAAGAACCCTGGATCCATACATCGAAACAGTCTTCAGGGTTGTGAGCAGATGCAGGGGTTTAGAGAGGATTCCCCTCACAATTCTCAGTTTAGAGTTGTTTTTTGACATGGATCTCCAGGACACATTCCAAAGAAAAAGGGAGCTTCTTCAGAGGACAGAGACCTAGGTGGTGGAAATACAAACATCTTCGGAAGGACCTCCCTCGTTAAGAGGGGGTGTTATTTTTTATAACTCAGTTGGTCCGTCCCCGTGATTTTGATGTCACATGGGGGGCATAAGTTGTATTTTTCCTAGTGAAATTTTTAATGTAGAGTGTGTTTTATATTATTAAAGTGACTTTTGTACTTTATAAACTTAAAGTGACTTTAAGTTGTGGGACCCAAAAACTGCATTTAATGTATTTAATAAAGTGAATATGTGCATTAAATGAGAGCCATCGGATAAATCTAATCTCATCATTTGATTAAATTGGTTGAGATAGTTAGGGTTCGTTTGGGTGAGATAAAATATAAAAGAATGTATAAGAAAAAGTGAGAGACATCACATCAGAAGAAGAAGACGAGAGAAAGAGAAATAAATTTCAATAAAGAAATTTATGATTTATGAGAAAGAGACTGATCATCAAACTGAAGGCACGATTCCCAATAAATATGTAGCATTCATTGGATCATACAGTCATTTATTGCAGACCGTACATGAACAGAAATCGAGGAAGTTGTAGGCACAAATTTCGAGTCAAAATTTTCTACATTTAATGTTGGGCAGAATCCATACAATTCGTACTTGGCACGAATCTCGAGAAAACTGTTGTGTATAGTTCGCACGTGTGGGTTGATTGCAAGTATTTTTTGCACATTTTTCAATGCAGATTTACAGATGAGGGTTTCTGAAATTGTTTTGATGTTGTAGAAGAAATTCTGAGTTGTTGAATTTCTGAATTCTCTCATAAATAAAATTCTTTCTCTGGGTTTTCCTCTGGTGAGGTTTTGCCTTAGGCTTGGCCCTAAATTTCTGTGTTGTCACATTTTTCTTCTGATTGAATTTGAGTGCATTGGTGTTTATACTTAAAACTATCAGAAAAATTCATCTTATGAATTTTTAATTCAAACAAGTTATAAATCATATTTGTAGTCAAGTGTTTGATAAAATTCCTATATAAGGTTTTGTGATTGTTTATCAAATTTCTTCATGGTATCAGAGCATGATTGTTGAAGAAGGTATGTTAAGTTATGTAATACATAACATAAGAGATTCAAGTTAGGTTCAGCTAAATACTATCAGTTGAAGTCATGACCTTAGCAGGATTGCGATATGAAGACAAACTTGATGGTTCTGATAATTTTATCCCTTGGAAAGAGTGCATAACCGTATTGTTCAAAGAGTTGGATCTATGGGATATTGTGTTAAAATTGGTGTGCCATTTAGATCATCAATAAATGAGTCCAATATTATTGATGTAGTAAAAGAGGAATGAAGATACACACTGAACAAATCAAACCACACAGGAAACGGATGAGTATAGCTCAAATAATTACAGTATCATTCTCATTAATTGATCTGGTGTTACAATAGTTTACCAAAGGAAGAATTCGAATTCATTAGGAGGAATTCGAATTTACCAACTGGATGTGACTGTATCTGACTGACTAGCTAACTAATGGTGTCTCAATCAATATCGGAGTCCAAGTGGTTAACTCCAGATGTCTAATCAAGTCACACAATCAGTAATAAATAGTTAACTCATTCTAACTGAAGTGGTATGTGAGAAAATGCGCCTTATCCACATGCATCCATACATAACTGGCGCTAACTAAACTAATTGTGATCTAACTCAATGCAACTGGAAAATAACTAAGCTTAACTAATTCCAAATCCAACTGACTGAAGGAGGTTGGTTTCGGGACTCCCAGTGGATCCTAAAACGTAGGGATTGGCCAAGGAGACGCCTAAACTGGTGCATGCAAGTGCAGTCAGTGGCAATTAGCCTCTAACAGTGTTCCCCACACTCTAGTAACTGGTACATGTGGCCCCATTAGGCCAAGTGGACCCAATGGTACCAGTGGATCCAATTAATTAAATAAAACTCCTAAGTTAGGCTAAAATAATCTAATAGACAGCTTGGTCAAGGGAGGATTATAAATCCTAACACCCCCCCTGATTCCTAACTTGGACAACTGTGGGCCCTAGCAACAAGGCCATAAGTCACCCATATACAATATAAAAGATAAAATGTTGCTTGATAAACCGATGTAATATTGGAAAATGTCATGGGAAAAACCCCCCCTCAAAATAAGCAGAAAATGGGAAAATACAAGATATATTTAGAAGAAAGAGGCTTCCTCCTTCGAAAAATAACTTGTCAAAACACTGCTGCAAAATTGTAGCTCTATGCAGCAGCATCCTGAAGCTGTGCATGTGAACCTCTCAATGTTCTTCTGAACTGATGACTCTGTGAGTTTCTTCTGGATGGTGAAGGTAGGGAATGATCAAGTTTCTTCTTCTGTGGGCCATGTAGTTATTCATTCGTCGTCATCAAGTAGGACCGACCTGGAATTTTGTTGCACCACTTTGTAGGGAGCGAATCTGTGAGAGACAATGAAACATGTTCATTCTGATACTAGGACCTAGTTCTTCTTCTTTCTATATTTCCAGCTGCATCTATGAGCTTTTGAGCCCATCTGGGATTAGGCTTTTGGTTTGGATGGATACTGGATCTAGATCTAGAATCTCATGAGATTTAGTCTCAATAATAGGATCATGTTGGATTTGATCTTCTTCATCTGAATCTGAAACCTGTAGCAAATAATCATCATCAAAAAATGGTGGAGAAATGGTTATACCTTCTTGTTTTGTTGATGGTGGTGTGTCATACAACTGATCCTATTCAAACTAAACACTCCTTTCAATGAAGCATCTCTTGGTTGCAACCTCCATCAATTTGTAAGCTTTTTCATCTTCTTCATATCTCAGCAAAACACATTCGCTACTTTAGGATTGGAAGGCCTTTCTCTTGTCAACTTGTATTCTGGCCCAAGCTTTGGAACCAAAAAATCTCAAATGAGAGACATTGGGCTTATGACCATGTAGTGCTTTGAATGGAGTGGCCCCAACCACTGATTTATGAGGCACTCTATTCTGCAAATACAAACCACAGTTTATAGCTTCGGCCCAAAGAGAAGGAGGGAGATGTTTGCCATGGAGAAGGAATGTTCCCATCTCCTTCAGTGATCTTTTCTTCCTCTCAGCCACGCCATTCTTCTGTGGTGTGTATGGAACTGAGTGTTCCATTCGAATCCCTTCTTATTCACAGAAATTATAGAAGCCTCCTTTGATGTACTCTCCTCCTTTATCAGATCTTATAGACTTTATTTTCTTACTGAAACTATTCTCAACCATAGCTTTAAAAACTTTACAAATATAAAAAACTTATAATTGTTGTTTCATAAAGTAGATCCAGTAGTACCTAGAACAATCATCAATAAAGGTGAGTAAATACCTACAACCATTAATGGAGTTTGGGGGCATAGGTACAGCTACTTCACTATGTATCAAATCAAGTATAGAGGCAGCTCTATGTGCCTTCCCAACTTCATACCTCTTCTCTGGATGCTTACCTACCAAGAAACCAACACATACTCCATCGAAAGTTTGGATGGAAGGAAAACCTTCAACCATTTTATCATTATGGAGTTGCTGGAGATACTTGAAATTGAGATGGCCAAATATCTCATGCTAAATCTTGATGGTGTTGTTAGCATGAGACAATAAAGCTGTAGGAGGAGAGACATGTAAAACATGTGAGAAATCATAAGCTTTAGTAGAGTGATTTGCAATACCTTTCGCTATGAGTTGTCCAATGGCTTTTTCTATAATCTCAACTGTATTTGAATGGAATGTAACTCTCTTGGGACAGCCTGTATGATTCATCTGATAAACAGACAACAATTTAGTTGCAAGGGAGGGCACATAGATGACGTTTTTGAAATCTCCATGCTTTGCTCTGACTGAACCCCTTCCTTCTGCTGGAATTTGTGAATCATCTCCCATGTGAATATTAGGCCCTTTTGACAGTGTGAGGGTAGAGAATGATTCTTTGGAGGCAACCATGTGGTTGGATGCTATGGAATAAATTTTGTATGTTTTTTACTAAGTAAAGCTAGCTTTCAAATCATGGCACCTTTCATCATCTTCTGTCTATGGTTCTTCATCAAGATTCTTTTCTCTTTGTGGGAGAGCAATGTTATTTTGCTTGAGGAGAGCTGACAGTTGGTCAATCTGCTTCTTCATACAATGGTCTTCAAGATGGAAACCCTTCGCACAATAGGGACATATATTCTTATCAAACTTATTTTTCTTAGAGCTGGGGACTCCTTCAGAAGTATTCTAATTCTGTTTAGGATTCGAATAAGTCGCTTTAGGCTCCTGCTTTGATTTCCCTTTATCTTGCGCTTTAGTAGAGGCTGTCACTAGGAGATCTTGATCTTTGGAGGTCTTGATGAATCCCATACGGATCAACTTCTCTTGCTCCTTGATTAAGGACTCAGAAAAGGAATCAAGTGAAGGAATTTTCCAATTCGAAAAGGAATCCCTTTTGGAATGGAAGATTGAAACAAATACAGAATACTCTGGGTCGAGTTTGCTGAGAATGGACAACACATTTTTCTCATCCTTTCTTTCTATTCCGTACTTTCTGCATTGAAGTGCAAGAGACTTGAATTTAGTAAAGAATTTCTCTATAGTTTCGAAGTTGTTGGGATGTAAGGCTACCAGCTCATTCTCCAGCAGGTGTCCTGAAGCTCATCTTGTTTTCCAAACAAGTATTCAAGTTTCTCCAAGGATTCTCTGGGAGTCCTCAAACCTTCAAGGTGGAAGAGGAGATATCTAGATATATGAGTGCATAGATAACCGAAAGTTTCATCTAAGCGGTTCAAAAAAATATTTTTTTCAACTCAATGATGGGGCTCAACCTCCCTTCCAAGTATTATCCTGAAGTATCCCGTGTTGCGCAAGGAAACCTGCATATCTACCCTCCAATCGAGATAATTGAAGGGTGTTAAGATTCAAGGAGTAGAAGGTAGAGAATCCATAATTCTCCTACTGGAAAAACGTAAATATTCACACAAGCTATGTAGCACCTGTAGAATTTCACTACAAAACATTAAAACATTTGAACTATGTTAGAATCATGCCTTCCCTCTCGACATGAACACTTTATCAGGGTCCATCACGCCCACACCGCCACTCTGAATAAATTCAGAGGAATCAATCTACCTTTTGTGGGACTTATGTGGAAACCCAGTTGCTTCTAGTGTTCAATGGAGAGTAGACAGACATGAAGCTTGCTTGAAATGGCTATGATACCATGTTAAAATTGCTATGCCATTTAGATCATCAAGCAATGAGTCCAATTTTATTGATGCAGTAAAAGAGGAATGAAGATACACACTAAACAAATCAAACCGCACAGGAAACAGATGAGTATAGATCAGATAATTATATTATCATTCTCATTAATTAATCTGGTGTTACAATAGTTTACATAAGGAAGAATTTGAATTCATTAGGAGAAATTTGAATCTACCAACAAGATGTGACTGTATCTGACTGACTAGCTAACTAATGGTGTCTTAATCAATATCGGAATCCAAATGGTTAACTACAGATGTCTAATCAAGTCACACAATAAGTAATAAACAGTTAACTCGATCTAACTGAAGTGGTAGGTGAGAAAAGGCGCCTTATCCACATGCAGCCATGCATAACTGGCGGTAACTGAACAGATTGTGATCTAACTGAATGTAACTGGAAAATAACTAAGATTAACTAGTTCCAACTCCAACTGACTGAAGGAGGTTGGTGCCGAGACTCCCAGTGGCTCCTAAAATGTAGGGATTGGTCTAGGAGGTGCCTAAACTAATGCATGCAAGTGCAGTCAGTGGCAGTTATACTCTAGCAGTGTTCCCCACACTCTAGTAACTGGTACATGTGGACCCATTAGGCCAAGTGGACCCAATGGTACTAGTGGACCCAATTAATTAAATAAAACTCCTAAGTTGGGCTAAAATAATCTAATAGACAGTTTGGTCAACGGAGGATTATAAATCCTAACATATTGTTGGTGTTTCTGACACCATCACAATTCCCACAGATGTTGCTTTTAATACTGCCTTTGACAAGAAAGATATCAAGGCACAAAGCATCTTTTTGGACTCTATAATAAATCATGTGATACCTCACATCACAAGTAAGTGACATACTTTTGATATTTGGAAAGCTTTATTTACTCTTTATCAAAGTAAGAATCGGAATAGAAAGATGGTTCTTAGAGAAAAATTGAGGAACACCAAGATGGCTGATGTTGATACAGTAACCACTTACCTCACAAAAAATTCTCAAGTTAGAGATGAACTGGGTGTTGTTAGTGAGAAAGTGGAGGATGAAGAGCTTGTTAGATATGCTCTTCACTGCAAAATGGCACACATTTATGTAAGGAGTAGTTGCTAGAGAGAAACTTCCTGATTGGACAAGGTTATGGGATGACTTTGTTCAAGAAGAGACTCGGGAGGGGACATTCTAGAATAGCACTCGGTAGTGAAGAAAATGTATCACTTCTTACCAAAGGTAAAGGTAAAAAGGGGAAGAAAATGGAGAAAGACCTTAGTAAGGTTCATTGTTATAACTGCAACAAGTTTGGCCACTATGGTAGTCAATGTCCTAAGAAGAAGGATGAAGACAAAGACGGAGCAGCATCAGCAGAAGTACAAGAATATGCTGTCAATTTTGGAAATGAATTTTCTTTATCATCAGTTGAGACTAGTATAGATAGTTTAGTAGATTACCATGACACATGGATAGTTGACAGCGGGTCAACTAGCCATGACTGGAAAGTATGGAGTTTTTCATAGGATAGAAGAAATTGCTCCAGGACACTTTGTTGAAATAGATATTGGAAATCCTCAGGCAGAAATAGGAAGATTTGGAACTATTAAATTCCAACTAGATCTGGGAGAAATTCTTGAAGCAAACAGGGTATTGTTTTTTCCAGGCATAAAAGTTAGTAGACTTTCTATGTCATCATTGAAGGATGATGGGTATGGATTCTTTGTCATGATCATACAAATGTTTCTATATCGGGTAGAGAACCCAGTTGGTACCACAATTTTACATGGGAAAAGAAGAGACAAACTTTATTTTCTGCAAGGAGAAGTGATGTTTCCAGGGTGAGGTGGATGGTTATCTGAGACTGAATCTAAAGACGAGGCAGGTGCAAAGATGATACCTTTAGATGAGGAGAGCTATACTAGCAAGAGACTCATCCAATATGAAGGTTGTGAGCAGATGCAGGGGTTTAGAGAGGATTCCCCTCACAATTCTCAGTTTAGAGTTGGTTTTCGACATGGATCTCCAGTTCACATTCCAGAGCAAGAGGGAGCTTCTTCAAAGGACAGAGACCAAGGTGATGGAGATACAGCCATTGTCGGAAGGACCTCCCTTGTTAAAAGGGATTGTTAGTTTTTATAACTCAGTTGGTCCTTCCCTGTGGTTTTGATGTCACATGGGGGGTCATAAGTTGTATTTTTCCTAGTGAACATTTTAATGTAAAGTTTGTTTTATATTATTAAAGTGACTTTTGTACTTTATAAACTTAAAGTGACTTTAAGTTGTGGAACCCAAAAACTGCATTTAATGTATTTAATAAAGTGAATATGTGCATTAAATGAGAGCCCTCAGATAAATCTAATCTCGTCGTTTGAATAAGTTGGTTGAGTTAGTTAGGGTTAGTTTGGGTGAGATAAAGTATAAAAGAATGTCTAAGGAAAAGTGAGAGACATCACATCAGAAGAAGAAGACAAGAGAGAGAGAGAGAGAAATAAATTTCAAGAAGGAAATTTTTTATTTACGAGAGAGAGACTAGTCATCAAACCGAAGGCATGATTCCCAAGAAAACTGTAGCTTTCATTGGGTTGTACAGCAAACCATTTATTGCAGGCCGTACATGCACAGAAATCAAGGCAGATTGCAGGCATGAATTTCGAGACAGAATTTTCTGCATCTAATGCTGAGCAAAATCCGTACGGTTCGTACTTGGCACAAATCTCGAGAAAACTTTTTTGTACAGTTCACACGTGTGGGTTGACTGTAAGTATTTTTGGCACGTTTTTCAATGCATATTTACAGATGAGGGTTTCTGAAATTGTTTTGATGTTGTAGAAGAAATTCTGAATTGTTGAATTTTTTATTTCTCTCATAAATAAAATTCTTTCTCTGGGTTTTACTCTGGTGAGGTTTTTCCCTGGGCTTGGCCCTAAATTTCTGTGTTGTCACATTTTTCTTCAAGTTGAAGTTGAGTGCATTGGTGTTTATACTTAAAACCATCAAACAAATTCATCGTAGGAATTTTTAGTTCAAACAAGTTATAAATAAATTTTGCAGTCAAGTGTTTAATAAAAGTCTTATATAAGGTTGTGTGATTGTTTATCAAATTTCTTCATCCTTTATTTATTATATCACATCATGTCTTTTTCTTGATAATATTTTGCTCAAAATTTATATGGTCTTGCATAGAAGCAATTCATATTATTTATATGTTCTTGAGCAATGTTGTTTTATCATCTCTTATGTTTTTTTGGCTTGTCATCTTTATTATATGCTTTACTCTTGGAAGTTCCTTTGCGTAGATTAGTTATCTATGTTGTGGGATAGTTTGCTTCTACTATTCCTTTCTTGTTTAAGCATATGATGGTTGCAGATCTCTAGTTTTTCAGCATTGTTCATCTTTTCAACTTATCCTTGACTGCAACAAAGATGGTTGATGTTAAGAAGGAATGTAATGTTGAATTTTATCATATTATATCACAATATTCTAGTAATGTTGTATGATGGACATCCATCTTCTATTGTTCATGCATCTTTCAGTTGAGTTGTGAAGACTGTCTATTTGGATCATGTTTCGATGGAAAGACCATTCGGGTCTTGTATTCGCAATGTAATCTTCAGTAAGTACTCTCTAAAGACTATTTCGATGTATGGATCCAGGGTTCTTGTCTTCGTAATACGATCTATTGCAAAGTTCTTTCAGCTATGTTGAGTTACAAGTTGTGATGATTTTGCATCCACATGTTATGTTGTATTGGCCATACATTGTTGTGTTATGCAAACGCTTATCATACAACTTGGTTCAAATGCAGTTTTATGAGAAGTGGATGTTGTCTTCATCAGTTCCATGAGGCAAAGTGTGTTTTTTATTCACATCGTATGGAGCATTTTGGAAGTTGTCATCAAGGGGGATGTTAGTGTGTTTCAACCTTCCTTCCATTTGTATTCTTTCTCCCATTCATCTTTAAGGGGGGGTGTTAGAATATATAATGATGACTTATGTGGTATATTGGTAAAATATCATTTAAAGGCATAAAGTAACTCTAATATTATAAAATAGAGTTATCCCACATGCATGATTGTAATTATATCATTTGTAACCATTCTATATATAAAGAGGTGGAAATTCATTTATCCCACATTTGTTATGGGATGTATTGTAATCCAAATCCCTTGGTATATAAGAGAGGTAAAGTAGACCATTTTGGGTATGTGTTGATAGTAGTTCATCACACATCACATGTTGTGTATGTCATTTGTACACACATGATTGTGACATGATTGGGTGAAGGAGCTTCATGGGATGCATATGTGAGGATGCCATGTAATCTTGGAGATATATTTTCAGAATAATGAAAGATGCAACCATTCACGTAGACGTAGCTCATATTGGGTGAACCATGTATATCGGTGTTCTCTTATTTTTCTCTTTTCTCCAATTTTATTTCATGCTTTATGTTGCTTAATGACTATATGTTTTCATATATTTAAGTGATATCTTGGCTCATTATTATATTGGTATCTATTATGCTCACTTATGTTTATGCTCTATTTATTATATCACATCATGTCTTTTTTCTTGATAATCTATCGATCAAAATTTATATGGTCTTGCATAGATAGCATCCACTTCTCATGAAACTGCATCCAAACCAAGTTGTATAATGAATGTTTTCATAACACATCAGTGTATGGTCAATAAAAAAGAACATGTGGATGCAAAATCATCACAACCTGTAACTCAACTAATAGCTGAAAGAACTCTGCAATAGACCCTAAGACGAAGACAAGAACCCTGGATCCATGCATCGAAACAGTCTTCAGAGAGATCTTAGTGAAGATTACATTGTGAATACAAGACCTGAACGGTCCTTCAATCAAAACATGAGCCAAGCAGACAGTCTTCAGAACATAGCTGAAATATGCATGAACAATAGAAGATGCATGTCCATCATACAACATTACTAGAATATTGTGAAATAATAGGATGTAATTCAACATTACATTCCTTCTTAACATCAATCATCTTTGTTGTAGTGAAAGATAGGAACAATGTTCAAAAACCAGAGATCTGCAACCATCATATGCTTAAATAAGGAAGGAATAGCATAAACAAAGTATCCTACAACATAGATAGCTAATCTGCACAAATGAACTTCCAAGAGTAAAGCATATAATAAACATGACAAGCCCAAAAAACATAAGAGATGATAAAACAACATTGCTCAAGAACATATAAATAATAGGAATTGCTTCAAGACCATATAAATTTTTAGCAAAATATTATCAAGAAAAAAAGACATGTTGTGATATAATAAATAGAGGAGCATAAACATGAGTGAGCATAACAGATACCAATATAGAATAATGAGTCAAGATATCATTTAAATATATGAAAACATATAGTCATCAAGCAACTATTCTCAAGAACAGGTTCATTTCTTGTTACACCATGTTAATATGCAAGAGATGAATGCCCTAAAAATGTCAATGCTTCCATATAAAAACGTTAAAAACAAGAAATGCATGTCAATGCTTCCATATAGGAACGTTATAGACAAGTAGGAACATGACAACCTCTGCAATCATACGAATATAAATACCAATGCAACAAGAACAAGGTGCTCATGACAAATATTTCAAGATTATAAGATTGTTCAAAGCCATATAAACATTGAGTAAAAGATTATCGAAATAAACAAAACATGATATATATGAAAATAAATCAAAATATTTAACATGATCAATATATAGCAAATTATGATCAACCCATGATATCACATAGATTCAAAAAAATTGATTTTACTCAAGAAAATAATTAACAAGAGCATATAATGATCATAAAGAGATTGCTTATAAAAACTCTGAAATTTTTTTTTACACGAAGGTAAGCAATAACATATAAATAAAGCAAATAATGATCACAAGATAACACATATAGAAGTATCATTATCATTATTAGAAGAGTGACACCATGTTAGAATATTGAGCAAAAAAAATGATCAAATAAAACAATGTTATCACTTATAGATATGAAAATATATCCATTAAACAACTAAGTCATAAGCATAGGTTCATTTCTTGATATCGCCGTGACCATACTAGAGATCCATGCCCCTGGAAATGTCAAAACATCTTTCAGACTAAGAAGGTTATAGACATAAACAAGAATAAGACAACCTCTGTAAACATGATGAATAAGAACAGAAACCCTAATGCAAAGAGATCAAGAATCTCATGACAATAATTTCAATATAAGACATGACTAAAAACGGGTTTGTCACTCTGCAGCAAACAAAAAAAAAAACAGAAAATTTAAAATGACCATAACTTGGTCAATATTTTCCGTATTTTTTAATATAATCTATTTTCGGAACTGGAGAAGGCATTTTGCATGCACCAACGTCAATATAATAGAAATCTGGGCAGTCAATCAAAAGATATTTACTCTGCAATATTTTCGTCCATATGAAAAATTTCTGAAAAATAATTGATTTTAAATCAACAATATCTTCGCTTTTCGAACACGAAATTAGACGATTTTTTTTTTTGACATTGAGTATATTTGTGAGAGGAAATCAAATTTGCAATTTATTTCTTAAAAAACTACACATAAAGTATTAAAAAAAGATCTGAAATTCGTCGCCCAATTTTACATTAAACACTTCTCCACAAATGTTAGGGTTTGAAAGAAAAAAATTCAAATATGTAGAATAAAGCCCAGATCTAAAAAAACACCACATGGGTATTATAGATCGGGTCACAAAGCCACAAAAAAATGAAAATCCCAAGTAAAATCATGAACATATGTTGCTTGAAAATAATAAATTATCGAAGAAGGTATAACATAACAACCTACTATGATACGATGTTAGAAGCAGCCTCTCTCTGAATAGATTCCTGGATTTATGTGTATAGAAGCAGCCTCAAAATCAGTGCACAAAAACACTAAATAAATAGCATTAATGTGCCTCAAAATCAGTGTCAGTTTTCAATAGTACACCTCCTCAATTTATGTGCTTAATTTAGTACTAACTCCTAGGAATGCAGTACAAACAACATTATAAGCTATCATTGCCTTGGGAAGCATGCTCACTCCAACTGCCTTGGTAAGTGTGTAGTCCTTCTATTGTTCATACTTTAATAAGAGCATTTATCTTCTGCCTTGGTAAGTGTGTATTCCTTCTATTGTTCATACTTTAATAAGAGCATTTATCTTCTCCTGGGAATGCATGCCCACTCTACAGCATCTTCTCCTTGGATAGCATGTCCACCATTCAGCTCAACTCTGCTCTCTCTCTTGCATGGAAACTTGTGCCCTTCCAACTTCTCTTAGAATATGTGCCTCACCTCTTCCTCACTTGGATGAGTGAGTACAAATGAAGAATGAAGTGTCTTTTTAATATTTTCCATTGCCTTGTCATTTCACCTTCTAGGGTAGTTGAACAATCACTAATATCGAGGGCCCACATTTAATCTAGTGATTTCTCATCAGTGGATTAGAAAAAAACCGCTTTTATATCCATTAAATAATTTCTCTCTCAACTACAACTTAAGGTTATTAAAAGTCACTTTATGACTATAAAGTGAATTAATTACTTGTCTCAAGTATTTAATACAAGGGCCACATTACTTGTCCCATTTTAGTGACCTAGGCACAAAGTCAATAGGGGAATACTTCCTTGGTACAAATTTCAACAAATGCTTCTCCTCACCATTGGAAGATGTACAAGGTAAACACAACCAATGCTTCTCCAAATGTTTAACACACTAATGCTTCTCCACCCAATGATGTATAAACCTAAGATGATACTCTTCATGCAGTTGTGTAGTGGTTTGATCATTATGACAATCCTTCTACTACATTGTTTCCATCTCTATATAAGTGAGTTGTGTTGATCCCTCAACAACTCCCCAAGTTATACAACTTTGGGGACCCACTTTAAAATATTGAATCAAAAGCCACTACTCAAAGATCCTTTTGGTTCGTAATTCCTTTGTAGTCTCAAGTTAGCCACTTTCTCAATGTGGTATACTTTGTCAATGACTATCTATGACTGCTTCCTTTTTATTTTGGTTTTCTTTTTGATGGAATCTGCATGAGAAAGCTAACCTAGTCTACTAAACTGAAACTACCTTTGAACCAATGAAAACCTTCAATTGATTTCACCTCAAACCCGCCTGAAGAGAAAGCCTAAAATGGAGGGAAAGCACTTGGTTTTTTGCAAAATTGCACTTGTTCTTTAAGCCTCATTTTCAACGAAGTGTTTTGACAATTTAGACCCTTAACTTAGTGAAACATCAACAAATTAAAGACTAACTCAGCAACACTTCGACAGGTTACTCTCTTAGTTCGAGAAAACAACAGACATCAGTTCATCAAAACATTGACAAGATTAGTCTCTTAATGTTTTGAAGTTGACGAGGTAGGATTCTAACGCAAAGAAGTTGCAGCACGAAATAGCATAACTCAACAACATTTCGACAAGCTAGATCGTCAAAACGTCGGCGAGATAGAGCTCTGACCAACTGAAACATCAACAAAACGAAACCTATAAAATCCAATGTCAACAAGTTAACGATTTAGTCTGCCAACATGACTAATTAGAAGATAACCCCTACAATGTGCCACAGCCATTGAGACTAAAGTTGCCGATGAATCTGCCAGATAACTTGTTGACTCATCGATAAGATTTCGCTCAGGCACGTTGTCTCTCTTTAAAGGATAGAATCATCAATGTTGTAGCATCTTAGTCAGCTATTCCCCAATAAGCGCCAAGGAAATGCTTTATCTTGCTGATATGATTCCTCATATCAGCGAGCTAGGAGGCTAATCCTTCGCTATGAGGATTAATCCTTTAAGCCCCCAACCAGATTCCAAATGAACTATACATCAAATTTCATAAAAAATTTCCAGTTTATACAATGTGACTTGACTACCAAAAAAAATCACTCTACACTTGGCAACAAACCCCAAGGAAACAAGGCAACCAAACAAATATGACCACCTTGCGCCATTGATATGAGCACTAAACGATAAGTATGACTCACCTACACTTGTCAATTTTCCATTTGCGTTAGGTGAGAAGGCTTTGATTTTAAATTTTGAAATATGATCCTTGGTTGGGGTTAGGAAGTATTTCTATTGGGCCCCTCCTTTCCCCATTGATTTTTAAGTTGGGTATTGGACCCCTCTTATGGCAAAAGAAATGCATTCCCTTTCCTCACTTGCCTAAACCAAACCCTAAGGGTAACCACAATTGAACCTCCCATATCGACCACATTCCAAAACCCCATTAGTGCACACCTTCCCACGACTAAGCCTTGAAGTTGTTTTACTCATCCAGGATAATTTCCTTATTTCACTCCCCCCTCCTATTTCCTTCCCTCACTAAATCCAACCGACACTAAACCCCTCTCAAGCACTATTCTCTTCAAAAATTCACCTCAGTCGTGAAGTCAACCCATTCGACCAAATTACCAACTAGGTTGCCCACACTTCTTTGAGTTTCTCAATTTGTGTTTATTTGCTGACGGGTTGACAATATGGTTGTTTTTAAACTTGATGATGATGAATTACAAGAGAAACATATGGCCTACAAAACAACTGCGTCTAAGCACAAGATGGCCCATGCTTTGTCCTCATCAGAGGAAGAAGAGGAGGTTCGGACCAACTATGGTGAACTAATAGTAGTACCAACACTGAACCCTCCATCCACTACAGATAGATATCAAATGCTCAGGCATGAACACTTCCCTACCACCCTGCCTAAAGATGTTGACGACGTAGCGGTATACCATAACATAAAGAAGTAAGTATTGCATAAAGTATCAAGAAGTAAGCATTGTATAAAGTATCAATGAGGCCATCCCCTTTTCCCTACTCAGAAGTCTTTTGTTTGATTACTTCCTAGAGTTGATTTAGATTGTAGATTGACTAAATTATCCAAGGGAAGCCTCATTGACTAGTTCCAACCATTCACACTTGAAACGTATTACAAGTTTCCTACACCCATGGTATGCTTGATTGAGGAATGTATTAATTTAGTGAACTTGGATTTTCATGCTTATCTAAAGAAATGGTGGTTGAGAAGTAAGAGATCCAGGCCCAGAGATACAGGATCGTATCCACTTGAATCCTTAAGGCCCCTATACAAGAAGGCAGTCGCATTATTAGCTAATCTCTACGACAAGAGAGATTCAGCGCAATTTAAGGAGTTATGGATATCCTGCAACAAGTGACCACACTGGGCACCACTCCAAACGGGATGCAATCATTTCTACAAATGTCCAACAAGTTGTCCTAAATGCATGGGAAATGATTTCAAGACCAGTCTATGAATTTTATATGTCCTACCTTCTAGATGTAGTATGTGCTAGCAACACTTTCACTAGGATGGGATCGCAGTGGATATCAAAGGATCCTCCTATCCATGTCTACTGCAAAGTCTTCTGGGAGCACAAGTACTCCAACCATTATGCAAAGATATGCCAAGAGTTTTGATGCCACTATACATTATCATCCACGAGGAACCAATCAAGTGCATGTCGAACAAGGCCATGAAAACCCAGACCACCCTGGGAGATTGGTATGTCATACAAAAGGGGACTTGCATATTTATGACAGCACCAAATCCCCACATCTCCTTCCCTTGTTTGTCGCTTAGAAAGTTATCTTGCAAGAAGTAGCTTACCATGTCTTCATAAATGGCATAAGAGCAGCATTGACAAACATAAAGAAAGTTGTATGCCCTCCATTACCCCTTGACTATTGGAAAATATTGGTTGAAAGATATTAAGAAAACCATAAAACAATCTCAAGCTATCAATGCTTTTCAATTTGGTACAAAAGTATTCAGAAGAAATGATTTAAGAAGATAGTTGATCAACATGGTCGAGTCAACAAGTTCAATTGGGCATATGGTGATGAATTTTTATCCAATGAAGAAGTAAATAGGCTAGTTAAGTCCTTGGAGGCAAGCTTGCACAATGGCAAAAAGACTTGGCCCAATTACCAACATATCCACCAAGAGAACACCACAACCATGCTTCTCTTACACAGCGCAAACAAATAAGAACAGAGTTGTTGCAAAGTGTATCCAATACCATTAGCAAATGTAAAAAATTATATCAAATTGGAACCAACATTATGGAAATATGCAATTTGCTTGCTCTCCCGATATAGACCAACCTCAACCCACAGAGATCAAAAAAGATAAAATTAGAGAGATCATCAATTCTAAGGAGAGTGCAATGGAAGCACTAAGAAGGTGACTAAAGAGGTGCTTATGTAATATATATCAACTACAACTAGAGATATCAATATATTGAAAACATCCATTGTCTCTTAAAAATGTGTTGGGGATCATTGTTAATGAAGTGGCCAACCATGTGGTCAAATTCCAAACCCTCACGCACCCCAAGTTTGAGGCCATATCATAGTAGTATGAGACTTGGAGGGCGCACATGACAAGGAGGGAGGCCACCCGCACATAATGACTTAGTAAATTAATATTTTAGATAATTTTTTACCTTAACAATGTAATAAACGAATATCCCCATCAAGCAAGCCTTACTTTATGAATATTCCTCATGTTCTAAAGTAACATTATATTGGAATCTAAAGAGTCGCGACATGGGTAACTCAAGAGACAAAAGGAATGGTATAAATTAAGCAAGAAAGGATAAAGAAAGGGACTTTTGGAGCTCTGAGATGTTATGTAGTTATTGTAAAATTTTCTTATGAACCAAGCTTGCGCCAAGAGCCCTTGTGCCAAGCTTGCAAATTTTGGAGAATGTTTGAATTGCTTTCAGGCATGAAGGGTTTAATCTATTTGATTGTATATGGTATTTTGAATGGTTTAATTTATTTGATTGTATTTTGTTACATGAAAATGTTTGTTAACTAGTGTGTGACTATATAATACATATTCAGCAATTTTATAATCTTTATCATTATTAATAGTACTTGTTAATTTAATTATTGTTTTTAACTAGATTAAATAGGACTAATCCTCTTTAATATCCAGTATATGTTTTTGTGTATATGTATTGCTTGTGCTCAAGGATCTTATTTTCTTGGTTACTTACAACTCTAAATTACAACTCTAAATGTGTGCATTTGATAATTAACAATCACCTAGTTGTAGCTCCAAGCTATGATAGGTTTCTTTTAGTTTTTATGCATTAGATTAGAAAGATAATGCATTCTGCACAGCATTCCCCAAAACCTGAAACAAATTAAATACTGGTTGTTGGACAATAATCTGGATGGATTCCCTGTTCCAAATAGTTTGACATTTAATTGGGACCTCCTATTGGGGTGAATCCCTTACTATTGACCACAAAGCATTTAACCCCATTTAAAATCAAAATTTGACAAAATTATACCTCTTCAAAATATACCCCATAAAAATCAAAATACGACATAAATAAGAATAACAAAAACTAACACACAAAAATGAAAGCAAATGGGTGAAGCCTCTTTCTCCAAGGTTGTACTCATCATGGTAGGATTAACAGTTGATATGGAACTTTGTTTCATTATGTTTTTTAAAATTTATTAAATTATTAATTTACTTCAGTTAAAATTTTCAATAGGGACAAATTTCTAGGTGGTTGGCATTGACAACGATGGAATTTAATTCTGCAGTTCACGCCAACAGAGGTACTATGTCGAGACAACGTGGGTTGGGACTAGTGATGGAATTTGACAGGCAAAATGCCCGTCATAGAGCATTTGATCGTCAAATACGATTTAAAGTTTTGGTTAACCGTCGTTTATGGAGAGTAATAAAATTTCTAAAACGTAATTTTGAAGGGCAATAAAATTTTAAAACCGTCATTATATTACTACCCTTTTTTATATTACTAGTAGTATTAATATATTTATCTTATATAAGATTATACTTTCTAAATTTCAATTTACAAACCATGCAATCACTAAAAATTAGAATCATCTATTAAATTAGAATTATTTTGTTGTCTTTCTATTTACAAGTTGTATTGATTTTTCACAAAAACATAAAAACTCATATAACTCAATTATTTTTCCATTATTTTTTTTATTTTTTTCATTATTGCAATGAGCATCTACACTCTACAAATTTCAGTCCTCAATGCTCATTTATCACATTAACATCTTGGAGAGTTGGAAGGTGAGGCTCATGGGAATTAGAGGGCCTTGGGAACAAAGTTTGAGAGTTATTTGCATTATCAAAGGTAATGCATTATATTTTTTTACTGATGAGGTAATGCACTATATTTTTGATATTATATTTATTGATTTGTTTAGATTGAGGGATTTACTTGAAATCTATGATTTTGGCATTATATTTATTGATTTGTTTAGATCTAGAGATTTACTTGAAATCTATGATTTTGAATAATTGTTATAAAGTATGTATGTGTATTTTTTAATCATTTTAAATAACATCAATAATGTATGTGTAGCGTTTATCCCATAAATTTGGTAATTATATAGATTCATATTCAAAGAGTGTTAATTAATTCTCCAGAACTCCGATTGAAATTGAAATAATCATCTCTTATATTTCTCTTATGGTTCAATTTCAGATAGAGATTCAAAATTTTAATGAAGCCAAGTACTAAATAAGGGCATTGAGAGACATGAAATATGTGTTCAACATTCGAAATGAAAATAGCCTTATAGAATAAACAATACTCAAATAGAATATACACGCACAAAAACAGATATACAGAGCTATATTTTATCTCTATAAATCAAATCTTATTTTGTTATATTTTTTTTTATAAAACAAAAAAACTCTTCACATCATTTGGTGTCAAAAAAATGAAAACCAAATTCCAACACTAGTTGGGACACATATTTTTTTGGGTAGCCTCTATTATGCCCAAACAACAAATTTGGAACAATCGAGGCAGATACAACATAGTCAAAAGAATTGATAACAATGTGACTATTACTTTTTGGGTAGCCTCTATTATGCCCAAACAACAAATTTGGAACAATCGAGGCAGATACAACATAGTCAAAAGAATTGATAACAATGTGACTATTACTTTTCTGGAACAATCAAGGCAGATCCAACATAATCAAAAGAATTGATAACAATGTGACTATTACTTTTCTGGATGGTTGGTATTGACAATTCCGCAATTCACAACAACATAGGTGCTATGACTGACGAGACGACGTGGATTGGGACAATGCACATGGAATCTGGAGACTAAAAGGAGTTTTAGGTGCAAAGTTTGATGTATGGTAATCGTGGGTCATAACGAAAAGACAGTTTTGTTCGACTTTTGATGCATAGTCGCAAACGAGTCAACCTGCTGGGTGTGAACCGTGTAAGGGGGTCTACGTTGTATTATTGGTGCTTGGAGGAAGAGATTCTGAGAGAAGACCAAAAGACGAGGATGGGCAGAGACAAATTAACACGGCATTGGTCATTACACACCAAAAGCAACGAACGAGATAAAACTGTAGGAGGTTAAGTTCATGTTAAGTTCATGATTGGAATTCAATTTCTTCCTTCTTGGAATTTGGTAAAAAGTTTTCATCGGTATGGGTATGGACAGTGGAAGCTTGTGGATGTTGCTCTATGGGGAAGGACGTGGTATTTACATTGTCGTGTTGTCTCACAACATATGACAAATAAAAGGGATGTGTGTGTGTGTTTCCTTTGTAGAAGCGAAGTCCACTACAATAGTATTTACATTGGGTGAACGCAGATGCCATGAGGTTGATGAAATAAGATGTTCTTGATAAAAGAAAATCTTTGTATCCCTAATCTAATCTAAGCATAAATTTATCTTTTGTTAGCATAATCGGAGATCAAACTTCGCAATTAGAAGTTATACTCACAACAGGGAGATGTGTAGTGAAAGATGAGCAGAAATATTTAAGCTCGATGGGTGGAAGAGCATGAGTTGTACAAGTTTGACGATGTAGCAATGAAGAAGTTAGAGGATGTAAAAAACTTACAAGGAATGGTGACACAAAGATACCAATGCTAGAGCATCGACGATATGGGAATGTATGTTTTTAGTATCATTCTATCCCAGAGACTGGGCCATAACCTATTACCTACTATTTAGACAAGGGAGAGAAATGTGTAGCATGTTTCACAATGAAGGATCACAGGGAAATTGATGGCACGGGTAAAGCTTGGACCATCGATTTTGTTGATGTTAATGTAGAATCGGAAAATATTCTTAAGAAATCCCAAAGAAAGTGGAAAGCAATAAAGAAGAGTTTATCTACCCCAATGAAAGCGGTAAATTGACCCTAGAAGACAAAATGACAAGTGGGCTTGGAAGATAAATAAAAGATAAAATAAAAAATAATTAAAGTAAAGTGCTTTCACACTTCATTTTGAGCATACACAATACACATTTCTCTCTCAAGTGGTGCGCACTTCTCAAGGAGGACAAGTGGAGAAAGTTTTGGGGTTATCTTATTATCTTATCTCTCTCAGGGTTCTTGTGGAAGAAGAGGACATTTTTGTGCTAAGTTCTAATCTTCATGATTGGTATTGATCTTGTATTGGATTGATTATTTTTATGAGAAAATTTTGGTGTGTATTCTCTTGTTTAGGTTTCCTAGGGTAAATCTTTGTGTCTCTTGTGCATGGATATCTTTCAATGATCCTTGTTTTTACTTACATTGAAAATGAATTAATGCTATGATTGTGAGAAGAAATAAATAATGAAATTATACTCCTAAAGTTATGAAAATCTAACATGGTATCAAAGCAGTTCTGAATAGATTCCAATGCTAGACATTGTTGTTGCCTTAATTGAGAAACTAGGGATTCCAAGTTTGGAGACTTCTCTCGATAGATTGGGCTTGAAAATAGTATTTTGAAAATCCCCTCAGTATGGTGCACTTATCTATGGAAGGAAAACTCAATTCTGTGAAGTTTGAATTTTTACCTAATTTATGTTGGGGTCAAGAACTAGGGCTTACTGCTTTAAGCCTTACTGACCACCGATTGAGTTCGACCTTAGCATTCTCCAACTCAGCCTAGGAGGCCGTGAAAGTTTTTCATAAACCCCAACCTGATTCACAGAGAGAGATTTATTATTTCTTCAGTAAAAATACAGAAATTAAATCAATAGTACTTATCAATTTTCTTCCTTGAAATTTGAACATTCACTGTTGGTTTTCTTCCTCGAAAAACGTGCCAATCACAACCTTGAAATTCGTGCCCACAAACTGTTGTATGGAACAGCAATTTAATTATGTACTTTACCTCGAAATTCATGTAGAATCTGTATAGTACGTATTTCTGTACTTTGTCTCGAAAACAATGTTGATTTCGTACAGTACAGATTTCCTCGTTTTCTGTGCAGACCGTACAGTACGATACCTCGATTTCTATGCAGAAATTTGCAGGCTTGAAATCTATACCCTCCTCGATTTCTTTTCCCTGTCTCGATTTCACTGCCCTCCTCGGTTTCTAGTCCATGTCTCGATTTCAGTGCCCTCCTCGAAATTTGAGCCCTTTCTCAATTTTTGTGCTGTAAATTATTTTCTGTCTCCTGGTTCAAAATCTATTCAAACCCTCACTCTCTCTTTTTCTTCCTCTCTCCAAAATTCTCTTTTGGAAATGATCACAATGAATTGGTTTTGCCTTGCCCTAGTCTTTTATATTCATGGTAACTTCCCATGTCAATCTAATGGTCAAGATTAGATTAGATGAAGGGTGTTAGCACTCAGAATGTACCCAGGTTGTGAAAGGTAAATCCCAAGGTAACAACAAAAACCACTTTAGAAAGAAACTGGCTTTTCTTTCCAGAGAGGGATCTCTCAAATACAGATTTAACAAGGCCAAATATAAATCAACACTCAAAGATTATATAAATGGTTGAAACGATACACATAACCATTGGGAAATGGAGTCACATATACATAAAGATATCACAAAGACATATGCATGAGATTTTATCAAAGGCAAGATAACCATTCAATCACAGTCATTCATTTGATTTCAGGTGGGGCAGAAGAGATAATGAACAGTCCATCAATACAGAGCATCAAAAGATGAGTTCTATATCAACTTTAGCAGAAACATTCATAGAATATCTGAGACAATGATCAGAGCATAAATAATATGAATTCCAACCATTCAACACTTGTTTCAGATACGAAGAAAACAAAATAGAGTGCAACACTAGAAAAACGATCACAAAGAAAGAGAAATACAGACTGTAATGTAAACAGCACAAGAATCTCTGATAACCACAAGCATTCAGCTTTGTTATTCAAAAATATATGTCTTCAAAAAACATTCATCAACAATATGGGTTCCAACCCCCATCATATAAAGTAAATGCAATTATATACATAAAATAATTTATTCTTCCAAGAAGATTTATAACTGAATAACCCGCTTAATCAAAGTCTTGTAACTATATTCATAACTTCTAGGAATAAACTACTTGCTTCAATTCTAATAGATTATTAAATTAAAATCAACTCGGTGACAAGGCCTGTCCAAGCAGCTCCTCAGCGCGCAACACCTGTTTTCATGAATGAAGGATATACTTTGTTTTTCCAAATCTTTCTATGGCTCTCCATTGCTCTGCGCTTGGAATATCATATTCAATCATCTCCTGAATAGACACCTCCAGCTCCATTTAGGCTTCATAAGACACTTTCGGCAACCCTCCCCTGATGATCAGGAATTTTTGTAATATCTCAAAATCTTCTGTCAGCTTATCTACGATGACTTTCCGTGTCAACCATTTTTCCAAATCGTCAAATTTAGAATGATCCATACGGCTTCGTACCAACAGGCTATGATAATGCTCTTGAGAAAACATTCGTCCCTCTTCGTCCCAAAAGGAAGGAAGTCCATCTTCAAATAATTCTTTAAAAGCCTGTTTGAAGTCATTAACCTGTGAGATCATTTCATCAGCTTTGTCTTGTACTGTCTTCATTAGATGATGTTTATGAAAAAACATTTTTGCCCACAGTACCATTGCCACTCTGTCTTTGACTCCTATGTCATGTAATTTCTGGTATGTTAATGAATTTAAGAAATTTAATGCATTCTGAGCTGTGCCAAGGGGTTTCCTCTCCATAGTTTCATTTACTAACTTCAGTCTTTGATTGGCCAAATTGATCAATATGCTTTCATCATCAATGAAGTTCAAATACTGCCTGAACTCAGTAATTTCTACGGATAATGTATCCCAAATTATGTGCTTTGCTCCCTGGAGAGGACCCTTTCCTATGTTCCTTTCTTTCAATTCATTAAATTCCTTCTGTAGCTGACTTTTATCTTGCAATATCTTATTCTTATTTTCAATCACTTTGGCTAGCTCGGATTTGACTTTTTCATTTTCCTCCTTTAATTCTCTTATCTCTTCATCTTTCAAGCTGACTTGAGACATGGGCACTAGTAAGTCATCTGCAGAAAAATCATTTAAAGGTTTTTCGATATTCACAATAGTTAAGTCCTCATCGGTGGGAGTCTGGTTCATTAGTTCCTCCATGATTTATTTTTCTTCATTTTGATCCCTTTTTAGCAGTGAAATCTGTGCTATTAACTCGCTCTGTTCTGTTTGCCACTTATTCTTTTCTTCTTGTAATTTTACAGACTTTCCTTTATACTCCATCATATCCTGATAAATCCTGTCATTTTCCTCTTGTAATGCTAATAATTTGGATGATTGAACATGTTCTGCACTTGGGATCTTCAGCCTTTTCTTCAATACCTGGAGGGCGTTGTCTTTTTCTTCTAAGAGTCTTTTGATTGCCTGGGTGTTACCTATTTCATTTCCTGAGCTTATGATGTCTGCTTGCAGCTTTTTTATTTGAATGGAATTAGCCTTGTTTTCAACCTTCTCATGTTTTAGCTGAACTTCCAACTTATCAACCAAAACTTGTAACTTATTAATTATTACCATAGCATGTAATAAATATGAATAAATAATGTCTCCCGTTTGTTTATGTAGCTGTATTTTATCTGGCACACTGATTTTGTCTAATCTCACTTCCATTTCTGACATCTTCTTATCACTCACCATAGCCAATTTAAAAGTATTTATTTCTACGTCCCGGGTAGAAATCAAGGAAGTTTTTGGGTTGTTTAAACTCCTCACCCGCGGGAGTAGATTCCTTGTTTCTTCTAGGGACTGCTTTTGCTTCTCCACATAACTAGTCGTGAGCTCTTCTTTAGACTTGAAAACTGGGCCTAATTCTGTATTATCTACACCTTCAAAAGAAAATTGACTCACCTATACAGACTTTGTAGGAACCAAAGCAACTCTTTTTAAATCATCTGAAATAATTTCACTTAAATCTTTATCATCTTGAAACCATCCTCATATATCTGCATACTTTCAGCTCCAGAAAGACTTCTTTTAACTAAAATATTAGAAACATTTGTCACTTGAGATACTGCAACCGGTCTACTGCTTGTATTTTGATCAGATCCTGGAATTTCCATAAAGTGAAGCAAATTGGCTACTTCATTCAGACCTTCAATAAATTGATGGTCGAATGGCTTATTTTTGTTAGCTTGTTTTCCCAGGGAAATTATATGATAAGGGTCATAATTTACCCTTTGCTCCCTTTGAAAATCCATGCTTTCCAACAATTTCTCTATGAACACCAGAGCACTTTATTTTTAAAAATAAAAGAGCCAACTTTAAGAGGGAACTTGATATTGGAAGATTTCTTAAAAGCCCCAAAGTGTTCTTCTTCTGCATGCACTCTCTGTCTCATATACTCCAATGCAAAAACTCTGGGAGTAAAGAAAGCAGGCAACGTTTAAGGCTCTCCAGTAAAACCATATATTCTCAAAACGGTGAAATCCTTATACAAAAACCAATCTCCGACCCTATCCTCAGGTGAGGATTGCATCATGCTTTTCATTTCTTCTAATACCCGGGGCAACACTTCATCAAACAACATCCTGTATATTTCTGACATGATAGAATTTGCAAATTCAAACATGTTGATTTGCTTGGGCAAATCTGAAGAGAATATGGTACTTAAGAACTGCAATTCGGTGACATTCAAACATAGTAACATGTTCAACAAATAAGTTTGAAACTTAAAAAACCTGACTTTTGGAAACTCACTCAATTGGAGATGTATAGCTTCTGCTACATACTCGTCTAAACTGAAGACATGAACTGACTGAGACTCAGAACTCAGGACTCATCGAACTCATTTTTAATAGGAAGCCCAAGATGACTTCATTGACATGACAATCATCATCTAGAACCAAGACTTGACAGACTAAGGACACAACTAATTGAACTTCATCTCTGAAAATGTGGACATGATATGGCAGAAAAAGACCATCTAGTGACTGACCTTCGTTCAAAATGCTAGACAAGAATTTGCAACGAACCTCAGTTTCACAATTTTTGTACACTTCAGCTAAAACGGACTCGTTTACAGGCTCACGACTATCGGGGTAATTGTCGGGCAAGTTCAGGTTTTTACGGATGACCTTGGCATCAATTTTACACAGTATCCTAGACGTAGAATGACTTACAATAACTCTCTAAGAAGAAGAATAGTTAACTGCACACCACTCGGCAAACTCGAGAAAATGCAGGGTCTGTTCAACAGCAAAATGATACAAAAATGATTTACAAGCATTTAGAATGTCATTACCCTGTGAATTGTATTGCCATAATCTCTCTTTGCTAACTGATACACTTCCCACAGACAAGAAAGGATCACATACCCCTCTATCCCTGTCAACCAGGTATTCTTCTCTCTCGTCCAGAATACGGTTAAACCCTTGTAAATCTTTCCCTTTATCCATAATACAGACAACAATGGTAATTCGACGGATGAATTTCAAGTATTCGAGACTTACCAGTTACTGTGGCCGCATATATTCAAGGTTGACTGTTAAAGGGTGGCGAGCGAGCAGTCCTTTTCATTCGTCCGGCGCAAATAAAAAATAGTTCTCCGAACAAGTCAACTTTACTTATATAGGAGCCCACTCCGGAGGCCCCCTTTAGCGGTTTCCGCCAAACTGCTTTTGCCTGCGGAATGCACCACAGACTGCCGTGTGTACCGTGGTTTCCATTCCGCTACCACCTTTTGTCTCCAACCATCGCGCAACTTTCTGCTCCGAATCCGTCAACGACCGTCGATGCATTTTCCCTTTATTTCCCAACCGTCGGATGAGGTTACACGTACCTATTCCGCTGAGATTCTTCGTTTTATCGAATGTGCAAGTTGACGAAGCGGGCTTCACGCTGATCATAGATTTTGTCGGGCTAGATTTGTGACCATTGATCTTCATATCTCGTTGAATACCCCATATGTCCTTATCCTCCTCGCATCTTCATAAGGCGGACACATTGTAAGCCGTCGATCTCCATTTCTTCGCTTTACGTCGTTGGATCCCGTGATAATTCATTGCTTACGGGCCCCTTATCACACTTTCACACTATTATATTTAACCAAAGTTCTCAAACAACCATTATTTCTTCTTTACCATGGTCCCTTCGACCCTCTGCTAGGTAGAGGTGTTAACAAAGGGTTCACATTAAATGCTCCATTAATTATTAATTAAATGGCATTTAGTGCACCTCATGTCATTTAATAAAGTTAGAGCAACCCCTTTCTATTTAATCACTCACTTAACTTTATTTAAATGTGAACTTAGGAAAACCATGACTTAGCTTTTTTAATAAAGTCACTTTAAAAATAGAAAGTACTTCTCACTTCATTAAATGCACATTGACTAGGAGTCACAACTTAAGTGTCATTGTCCACCCCAAGGCAAGTCTAGGTGGACAAACACTTCCTAGGTAACGTTTCAACACTCCCTCTTACCAAGGAAGATGTTTTTCACCACTCCCAACTTAACTCTGAAATAGACATACTTCCCTCTACCCAAAGCCTTTGTGAGAATGTCAACCACCTACTCATCTGTAGAGACATACTGCAACTGAACAGAACCTCTCTGAACATAGTCTCTGATAAAGTGATATATGATCTTTGTGTGCTTCGACCTATCATGAAATACTGGATTCTCAGAGAGCTTGATGCAACTCTGATTATCACACTATATAACTATAGGACTCGGCTCCTGACCAAATAAGTCCACCATCATCTTGCGAAGCCACAAAGCCTCACAACTAGCCTGATTAGATGCCATATACTCAGCCTCAGCAGAACTCAATGCCACAGACTCTTGCTTCCTGCTGAACCACGACACAACTGTCGAGCCCAAGCTGAAGCAACAACCAGAAGCGCTCTTCCGATCCAAAACACTACCTGCCCAATCTGAATCTGTAAAGCCAACCAATCCCACTCCACCAGATCTCCTATAATCCAACCCATAATTAGTTGTACCTGCTAGATATCTTAAAATGTTGTTTGCAGCAGTCCAATGCACTCTCCTGGGATCCACCATGAACTGACTGAGAGTGTTCACTGCAAAACTCATATCTAGTCTAGTGTTGACCAGATATATCAATGAACCAATCAACTGACGATACAAAGTAGGGTCCACCAACTCTCCCTCAGAAGCATGAAGCTTTGTCCAGTTGATGATCATAGGTGTAGACATAAGTCTGCAATATGTCATCTGAAATATTTTTAGAACATCTGGAACATATTTTCCTTGCCCCATGAAAACATTTCCATCCTCCTGCCAAACCTCCATCCCCAAATAGTAATGCATCAGTCCAAGGTCGGTCATCTCAAACTCTGAAACAAGATCCTTCTTCCAAGCATCAATCAGGTGCTCTCCCCCAGTAATGAACAAGTCATCAATATATAGTAGAAGAATAAGTGGAACACCACCAACCATAATGTAGTATAGGTTGGGATCCGCTTCACTCTTCTGAAACCCAATCGAAAGCAAGTAGGAATCGATCCTGAAATACCAAGCCTGAGGGGCTTGCTTCAGACCATACAAGGCCTTTTTCACCTGGAAACATGAGAATCTCTCTCACACACCTCAAAGCCCTGTGGCTGCTCCAGATACACCTCCTGTAGAAAATCGTTGAGAAAATTAGTTTTCACGTCCATCTAATGGATCTTCCAAACCATCTCTGCCACGACGGAGATCACTGCTCTGATCGAAGAAAATTTGGCCACTGGCGCAAAAGTCTCATCGTAGTCAACCCCCTCTACCTGTGAGAACCCACACGCAACAAAACAAGCTTTGAACTTCTCAATACCGCCATCTGCAGCATGCTTTATCTTGTAAATCCATTTGGAAGTCACAACTGACTTCCCCTCTGGTATCGGAACCACTTCCCACACTCCATTCTTCATGATGGAATTGTACTCTTCCATCATGACATCTCTTCAAACCTGGTGTTCGGAATCCTCCTCATAAGTAGTAGGAATAGTGTCACGTAAGCTAGTCACTTATGCCATATAGCTGGAGAATCTCGCAGGTGCCCTGCTTTCTCTAACCTCCCTCTTGGGTGGTCCAACTGACTCCTCTGCTTCCTTCATCAACTCCTTAAGCCAACTTGGCTTTGCACCCCAATGCACGGTACAGACTCCTGTTCAAAACATAAACAGTAGTGCTACAGGCCTCTGCCCATAAAAAGAAATGAAGACTCTGATCATGCAGCATGTCTCTAACTGCACCCACTATCGAACGGTTCTTCCTTGCAGCCACTCCATTCTGCTGTGGAGTGTAAGGCACTGTCAACTGCCTCTTGATCCCCTCCTACCGACAATACTCATCGAATGCATGGAAATTATACTCACCCCCATTGTCTAACCGAAGTACCTTGACCTTATTTCCTGTCTGGTTCTCCACAAGAGCTTTGAACTCTTAGAACCGAAGCAATACTTCCTCTGATCTCTTGTTTCTAAGGAAATAGATCCAGGTCTTCCTGGAAAAGTCATCTATGAATGTGACATAATACTTGTCTCATGTCAAAGAGGTAGATGACATGGGACCACACAAATCTAAATGAATCAACTGAAGCACTCCCTCTGATCTGGAATCACTACTCGGAAAAGCAGTCTTGGTGTACTTTCCCAAAGCACACCCTCTACACACACCACTCGACTGTGTGTTGAACTCAGGCATACCTGTCATCATCTCTCTCAGTATCCTCAAAGTTGGAAGGTGAAGATGGGCCATCCTCCTATGCCATAGCTCACATAACTCACTACTGCTTTGAGCGTGTGACAATGCATGATGTGGCTCGAAGAGAAGCTTGTACAATTTCCCACATCTTACTCCAATCGCCCGTGAATCAAATGGACCTACTAACTTGGGATAAATGTGAACTTTCCCAACAAGGACATATACACCGAAGCCTCTATCATCAATCATAGAAACTGAAACAAGGTTCTTATTGAGCCCAATGACATATAATACATCCCTCAGATACATAGGTTGCATGGACTCCTTGTCAAAACAGGCAGTCCCTCAACCAACTACTCTCACCACTGTGTCATCTCTCAATACAACCTCCAACTCCAAGTATGTCTCTGACATATCTGAAAACATATCAAGATCACATGTCATGTGACTCGAAGCTCCACTATTAGTGTACCAAGTGGAGGAAGTAGTGGCAGCACTCAACGAATGCCCAACATGTTAGTTTTTCAACATTAAGCTAGCATTATGTTAGGATCTTTACTGAGAGAATAACAAGTACAACAATCAAACACAAAAGACAATGAACACAGTGTTTTTCATCGGGGAAACCATAAATGGAGAAAACCCCGCAACTTCCTCAGAGATAGAATCAGCACAAGATGTAAAACCCCAAAACAATAAGATGCACTCCCGACAGCAATAATCTTCTTCTTGTCTAGCCCCAGTGTCTTGTCCTTCCTCAACTATGCGCTACACTTGAGTGTGTGAGTGATGTGTACTAAATAGAGACCCCAGCTCTCTATTTATACTAATCTCGACATGACTAAAACCCTACTAGGGCCGACCTCTACTAGGAGAGTCTAATAACCCTAGTGCCCTGGAACTGCGGGGACTTTAACCCTTACACAATCGAAGGGTTACCCACTATGACTTGACATGACTTGTTTACATTATTGATTCTCACGATCGGAACATCGGGGCATGACAACATGACTCAATTACATAATAGATACATCCCGGAATAAACATCGAGTTACAATACATAAGATACATAGATGAATACATTCCGAAGTTACAAATACATCAACACTCCCTCTTAACTAGGAAGGTATTCTTTCGACACAATTTTCAGCATTGGTCTTCTTCTCTGTACCAACTGGATCATCTCGTCATCTGCATCTCAAGTCTTCTGAGTCTTCAAGTCATCTTCATTCTTCAAATCTGGATCATCTCTCGATATGGATCATCATGGGACATCATCACTGGATCTGGATCATCTCTTGATCTAGATCAACATCACTGGATCTGGATCATTACTCAATCTGGATCATCATCACTGGACTGGATCTGGATCATCACTGTTGGATCTGGATCATCTCTCGATCTGGATCATCACTGCTGGATCTGGATCATCACTCGATCTAGATCTCTCGTAGTCATCATAATTGGATCTGGATCATAGCTCGATCTGGATCTCATCTGGTCGTCATCATGTGTGTGCTATCTCGTCATAGGAAGTTCTATAGATCCAGCCTTCTTTCATGCTGGTTGTAGGCCTAGCCATCAGGTAGGTCTTTGCCCAACACTTACATCTGACCTACTCGTCAGAAAGGCACGCCCAACACTCACATTTGATCATGTAGTAAACTACAATCACATCAGAAAGGCCCCGCACTCACATCTGTCATGGAAGGAACTGAATCCTTTCACCATGATAGAATGGCCTGCCCTTACATCGGCCATGGAAGGAACTGAATCCTCTCACCATGACGGAATGGCCCGCACTTACATCGGCCATGGAAGGAACTGAATCCTCTGACCATGACGGAATGGCATGCACTCACATCTGACCTGGAAGGAACCAAATCCTCCACCCTTATCAGAAAGGCCCCCAGTCCTAGACTGAGCTACCTGGTAACTGACCAGGTGCCTCCACTCTCCCGGAGAGTGGCAGTTTCCCTTACATATGTCCTACTCGACAGAATGGCCAGCACTCATATCTGACATGGAAGGAACTGAATCCTCTCACCATGACAGAATGGCTCAGCCCTTACATCTGACCTGCTCGTCATAATGGCTATGGATCTTTAGCACTCATATCTGACATGGAAGGAACTGAATCCTCTCACCATGACAGAATGGTGCAGCCCTTACATCTGATCTACTCGTCATAATGGCTTTGGGACTCATCACTTTCCCTTGGAGGAAACCTCGATCTGAAGAACACCAAGCTTCTCCCTGAAGTACTCGAACTTCACTCTGGCTAATGGCTTCGTCAACGCATCAGCTATATGTTCCTCCATCGCAACATATTGGAGCTTCACTGCTCCTCTCTGCACCATATCCCTGATATAGTGATACTTGATCTCGATGTGCTTTGACTTGTCATGGAACACTGGATTTTCTGACAACTTCACGCAACTCTGGTTGTCACAGTGTATACAAGTAGCATCCATCTGAAGATCAAATAAATCTGACAGTAGCTTCCTCGGCCATACTGCCTCACAACTAGCTGAACAAGCTGCGACATACTTTGCTTCAGTTGTACTCAGTGCCACACAGGATTGCTTCCTACTAAACCAAAAGATCACACCTGATCCCATACTGAAGCAACACCCTGAAGTGCTCTTCCTATCGATGGCACTGCCTGCCCAATCTGAATCAACATAACCCTCCAAGTTAATCTTTTGATTCGCATCATACTTGAGCCCATAATCAACTGTACCCCTCAAGTACCTCAGAATATGCTTTGCAGCAATCAAGTGAACATTTCTCGGATCTGTCAAGAACTGGCTCAAGGTGTTCACTGCAAAGCAAATGTCTGGTCTCGTGTTCGTCAGGTACATCAATGACCCAATCATTTGACGATACATTGTAGCATCAACCGACTCCGAAGAAGCATCATTCAATAGCTTCAGGTTCGATGCCATAGGTGTGGCCATAGTCTTGCAGTCCATCATCCCAAACCTCTTCAGGATCTCTACTGCATACTTCCCTTGTCCAAGGAAGATTCCATCCGCACTCTGCCACACCTCCATACCTAGAAAGTAATGCATCATACCCAAGTCCTTCATCTCGAACTTGGCAGCAAGCTTTCTCTTCGTATCAGTAATCAACCCATCCATACATGTCACGAACAGATCATCTACATATAGTAGAAGCATCACTGGGTTGTCATCTTCAACCTTGTAGTAAAGGTTGGAATCTGCTTTACTCTTGGTAAAGCCCAAACTTGATAGAAAGCTATCAATTCTGTCGTACCATGTCCTGGGTGCCTGTTTCAAACTGTACAGGGCTTTCTTCAATCTACATACATGAGACTCCCTGTCATGTGTCTCAAAACCGAGTGGTTGTTCTACATACACTTCCTCTTCCACTACACCATTCAAGAAAGCAGTCTTGACATCCATTTGGTGTATCTTCCATTTCATCACTGCAACCAGAGCAAGTATTGATCTGATGGAAGTGTATCTGGCTATAGGTGCAAAGGTTTCTTCATAGTCTACTCCCTCTTTCTGAGAGAAACCTCGAGCTACAAATCTTGCCTTATATTTTTCAATACTACCGTCTGCAGCATGTTTGATCTTGTAGATCCATTTGGAAGTTACAACTAACTTCCCGTCTGGTCTTGGAACAACATCCCAAACATCATTCTTCATGATCGATTGGTACTCTTCGATCATAGCATCCTTCCATTATTTCCATTCTGCCGCTTCTTCATAACTGGAAGGTTCTTTATCAATGAAATCACATAGTAAAGCTACATACCCGAAACAGGATCTGGTCCTCTTTCTTTCTATGTGATTCTCTTCTGGAGCCCCATATCTTTCCGCACCTTGGATAAGTTCTCGTACCCAAGCAGGTTTCCTCTTATGAGGATTATTCTCCAGAGGTGGATCTACAGGTCTTTGTGGTTCTTCAAATTCTCGATCTTCTTCTCGAGTTTCTTCATTCATGGTTGTATCATGAATTCTGGGTGCTTCTGCTTCTTCAGATTCTTCAGCAAGTCTCTTTATGGATTTGTTGTAAGTTGTGTCTTCATCAAATGTCACATCCCTGCTGATGTCAATCTTCTTATATCCTAGGAAATATATTCTGTAAGCCTTCGAGCTTTCAGAGTATCCCACAAATATACCCTTCTTTCCTGAAGGATCTACTTTAGTCATCTTCTCTTTTGGAATGTGGATGTACACAGGACAGCTGAATATTCTGAGATGGCTGACTTCTAGTTTCTTGCCGGAGAATACTTCTTCAGGAGTCTTGTTCTCGAGTACTCTATGTGGAGTACGGTTTTGTACATACACCGTTGTTCTGGTAGCTTCCGCCCAAAGATGCATAGGAAGGTCTTGATCATGAAGGATTGCTTTTGCAGCTTCCATGATAGTTCTGTTCTTTCGTTCTGCAACCCCATTCTGTTGTGGATTATAAGGAGTGGACAACTCCCTCTTAATCCCTAATTCTTTGCATAGCTCTTTGAATTCATTTGAAGTGAATTATCCGCCATTATCTGATCGAATGGTCTTGATCTTCTTTTCAATATGGTTTTCGATCAAGGCTTTGAATTCTTTGAACTTATTGAATACTTCGTCTTTGTTCTTCATGAAGTAAACCCATGTCTTCCTAGAAAAGTCATCAATGAAAGAAACATAATATGCATACCTGCTTAGTGATTTTGATGACATAGGACCGCATACATCAGAATGGATGATTTCCAAGATTCATTTTACTTTGCTTTCACTGCTTGGAAATGTCTTCTTTTTATTCTTTCCTTTCGCACATCCTTTGCAGACCCCATCATGTTTTGCTTGGATTTCTGGAAGACCTTTGACAGCCTTGCTTGCAATAGGTAGTACTCTGTAATGCACATGTGCAAGCCTTCTATGCCAAAGTTCACTTGGCTCTACTATGCCATGGACCAAGGCTTGTTCTGGATGGCCCTTCAATTTGTACAATCCTCCTTCTTGTTCTCCAATCACTACCGCATCATCGATAGTCTTTCCTTTTGGCCACATGATGACTTGACCATCTATGAATGCTACCCGCATTCCTTTTGCATCTAATGCTGATATGGAGAGAAGGTTCTTCTTGAGTCCTGGCACAAACAATACTTTTTTCATTGTTAGAGATTTTCCAGAATCTAACTTATATGAAGATTCCCCACTACCTTTTATTAGATATTGGTAGTCATCTCCTAGCTTTACCTTGTGAGATGATTCATGTTCTGACAGTCTCACAAAGGATTCCTTGAATCCAGTCATATGTTTGGAATCCCCACTGTCTATAAGCCAATCATCACTACCATGAGTAATGTTACCTGTGAGAGCTGATATCAAAACATATTCATCCTCGCTTGAAGAATCTTCACTTTCATATCTGGATCTCTTCCTGGATGGTTCATCATCCTCTGCAGCATGAGCATGATGTCTTCTTTTGTTGCTCTTCTTTACTATCTTCTGTTTGTTAGGACAATTCCTTGCATAGTGTCCTGCTTCATCACAAGTATAGCATATGATCCTAGATACATCCCTTCTAGTATTATCTTTGTGAGAGTGCTTACCTCTGGAGCCATGAGGTCTTCTTTTGCTTGACTTGGAGTGAGACTTGGAGTGTACCGTAAGAGCTTGGTCTTCACTTCCCATCTTCTCTTCTCGAGCTACTATCTGAGCTTCTTCTTGAGAGCACTCTTCCCATAGTCTGCTGAACTTGACTAACTTCTTCCTAGCACAGATTCCTTGGATGAAATAATCCCATGGCCTAGGAAGGCCATTCAATGTAGTCATTACAATTTCTGCATTTTCCACTTCTTCATCAACTGCTTCTAGTTGCTCTTTGATCTGAGAAACTCTTGTGAAGTAAGACTGGATTGTTTCTGCATTTTGAATCTTCACATTCTTCAGTTGCTTTCTCAGGGTCATCTTCTGATTGATGTTCTTCCCTTCAAACAATTTGGTTAGGGCATCAAACATAGCTTTAGGTGTCTTGAGAGAGGACACATGTGGGATAAGGTGATCCTTGATAGAATCAGCAATAATCCTCTTTGCCATAACCATCTTCTTCTTATGTAAAGCATTTGCCTCATCTCCCTCTGGAACTGGAACCTCCTCATGGATGTAGGAGTCTAATTCATTTTCTTCCAGGACCAGGGAGATCCTTAACTTCCAGGCTCGGAAGTTATCAGCTCCCTCAAACTTTTCATCAAGCTTGGTATGATGAGACATCTTAACTGAGAACCTCAAATGGAAATACAAAAGATTTTAGATCTTACCAGGTTCAAGATGTCGAATCTTAAACTTGAGCTGAAATCCTGCAGAGTTGGTTCAGGAGCAAATTAGGGTTTTGCCTTTTTGGAGTTCTGTCTACCCAAATGCCTTGAAATTTGTCCCTAACTTCGATTTTGGGGAGGAGATCAATCCAAGCCTGGGCTCGCTGAAAAATTCCTCTTCTGTGAAAAGCCCTAATTTCCAACAGCAGTGACAGGTCCAAAACTGAAAAACCTCAGAATTGGATTCTGCTTCGACAGAAAGATGCACCCTAAGGAGGAGAGTTATTCCACCTTACTTTTGCTGAAAATCTGTGGAGGAAGATCCACAAACTAAGAAGCCCTAGTTCCCGCAGCTGCACAGTGTCTTCTTCTCAGGTTAGCTCTGATACCATGTTAGTTTTTCAACATTAGCTAGCATTATGTTAGGATCTTTACTGAGAGAATAACAAGTACAGCAATCAAACACAAGAGACAATGAACACAGTGTTTTTCATCGGGGAAACCATAAATGGAGAAAACCCCACAACTTCCTCAGAGATAAAATCAGCACAAGATGTAAAACCCCAAAACAGTAAGATGCACTCCCGACAGCAATAATCTTATTCTTGTCTAGCCCCAGTGTCTTCTCCTTCCTCAACTATGCACTACACTTGAGTGTGTGAGTGATGTGTACTAAATAGAGACCCCAGCTCTCTATTTATACTAATCCTGACATGACTAAAACCCTACTAGGGCCGACCTCTACTAGGAGAGTCTAATAACCCTAGTGCTCTGGAACTGCGAGGACTTTAACCCTTACACAATCGGAGGGTTACCCACTATGACTTGACATGACTTGTTTACATTATTGATTCTCCTGATCGGAACATCGAGGCATGACAACATGACTCAATTACATAATAGATACATCCCGGAATAAACATTGGGTTACAATACATAAGATACATAGATGAATACATTCCGAAGTTACAAATACATCAACACAACAATCATGGAATGCTCCATGTGCTCTTGAAAGTCCCATCTGATGATAGAAGATGCTCTCTCAACACTGACAACTGCAAAGAGAGAAAAGTCTCTCTCAAATCTCGCAGCAAATTCATCAATCTCTACTGAAGTTGTTGTCTGATGTTTCTTCTTGTTGTTGTTTGGACATTGCCCAACATAGTGTCCCATCTTCTGACATGCAAAGCATTTCACTTTGCTCATGTCCTTCTTCTCCCCATCATGTTGTTTGGCCCCATCCTTGGAACTTCTTCTTCTTCTTTCCCTTCGCTGCTAATGCAACATTCTCCGCATCATCTCTGTGATGTGATGAACTGCCATGTAAGTAACCTCTCTATGTCTCCTCCTGTGTGAGACCATCCCACAATCGATCTCATGTGGGCATGTTCTCCCTACCAATGATAGTCTGCACAAACATGGTCCACTTCTGAGTCACACCATTTAGTGTTGTATGCACCATCTCAACATTTCCTATCACCTCACCTATGGCTGCTAGCTCATCTCTTACCTGTGTGATCTTGGTAAGATATGAGGTCGTGCCTTCCCCTTTTCCCATGTGAACACTCTTCAACTTCTCCCTCAATACCATCTTCATGTTTTCATTCGAACTCTGGTAAAGATTTGTTAAAGTTGTCCACATCTAAAATGCATGATCTTTTGTTGAAATGTGAGGAATTACATGATCCTTCACGGCATCAAGTATCACCCTCCTTGCCCTCTCATCCCTTTTCATGAAAGTTGATTTATCTATTGCATCAACAGGTACTACTATAGGATTAGTTGTTGTACTATGAACTATATCAAATAGTTGATTTTCTTCAAGTATCAAGCTAATTCTAGCCTTCGAAGAACTAAAATTTGCAGCCCCATCTAATCTGTCTTCCACTCTAACACTAAACACGATGGCTTCAACCTATAACTTTAAGCAAGTTGTTCAAGACTTTCTTTTCTCCAAACCCTTGTTTTCTAAATGTTTAAATTCTGAATCTTTAATGTGCTCTAATACCATGAAAGTTTTGCACAAACCCCAACTCAGTTTCAAGCCTTTTGGCTTCTCTACATAGTTTAATGCCCAAACCCTCTATGGACAAATTTTAATCAAAACTTTGAATGAAACTAAAACACGAGGTTCTTTTTCAAAATTAAAGAATTCAGAATTTTTTCTTTTTCAACAAAAATTCAAACTTTGAAAATTTCAGGCAACCAAACACACACGAAATTGACACAGTTGTTTTTAACCAATGTTCCAGGATAAAACCCCCAAGGGAAAACCTGATTCAGAGAGAGAGAAATTTATTATTTCCTTAGTAAAAATACAGAAATTAAATCAACAGTACTTATCAATTTTCTGCCTTGAAATTTGATCCTTCACTGATGGTTTTCTTCCTTGAAATACGTGTCAATCACAGCCTTGAAATTCGTTCCCACAAACTATTGTACGAAACAGCAATTTAATTATGTACTTTACCTCGAAATTTGTGCAGAATCCATACAGTACGGATTTCTGTACTTTGCCTTGAAAACAGTGTCGAACCTGTATAGAACGGATTTCCTTGTTTTTTGTGCAGACCGTACAGTACGGTACCTTGATTTATGTGCAAAAATTTGCAACCTCGAAATTTGTGCCCTCCTCGATTTCTATGCCCTGACTCGATTTCAGTGCCCTCCTCGAAATATGAGCCCTTTCTCTATTTCTGTGGTGTAAATTATGTTCTCTCTCCTAGTTCAAACTCCCTTCAAACCCTCACTCTCTCTTTTTCTTCCTCTCCAAAAATCTCGTTTGAAAATTATCACAATGAATTGGTTGTGCCTTGCCCTAGTCATTTTTGTTTATGGCAACTTTCCTTGTCAATATAATGGTCAAGATTAGAGGAGATGAAGGGTTCACATTAAATGCTCTATTAATTATTAATTAAATGACATTTAGTGCACCTCATGTCATTTAATAAAGTTAGAGCAATCGCTTTCTATTTAATCACTCACTTAACTTTATTTAAATGTGAACTTAGAAAAACCATGACTTAGTCTTTTTAATAAAGTCACTTTAAAAATATAAAGTACTTCTCACTTCATTAAAGGCACATTGACAAAGAGTCACAACTTAAGTGTCCTTGTCCACCCCAAGGCAAGTCTAGGTGGACAAACACATCCTAGATAACTTTTCAACAGGGTGCACTTATCTATGGAAGCAGATTTTTCAAATCCAAGAATTTTCACTTTTGACCTATTTTCTGTTGGAACCAAGAAATAAGGGTTTTCAATTTTGGCCTTCTGGCCACCAATTGGATTCGACCTACCACTTTGGAACTCACCCTAGGATGGTGCATCTATCTATGGAGTCAGTTTTCACATCCGAGAGGTTTCAAATTTTGACCCTCTCCTGGTAGGGTTTTTGCAACAGATTTCATATCTTAAATCTTTAGTGAAGATGGTTGTTGGTCTCAAAGTAGAAGACAGATTGCAGGGAGTTTCAAACTTCCGATCTTGGAAGAGTAGGATGCTCATGATCCTAAATCAACATGATCTCAAGGATCATATACTCAGAAATATTCCAGAACCAAAGGGAATTCAATATAAAACAAGATTCAAGAAAAAAGAAGCCACAGCCATGAGGATTTTGATGGACTCGGTGAAAGATCATCTTGTACCTCTTATCGCAAGCCAAGACATTGCTAAGAAGATATATGATGCCTTGAAGAATCTATATGAGAATGAGAATCCTAGCAGAATTTTGGCCCTAAAAGATCAACTTCGCCAAGTGATGTTCACAAAGGATGGCTCAGTTTCTTCTTATTTCTTGAAGATTGCTCATATCAAAGATCAGTTATGACAGAGATCTTGTGTTGACATCTATAGGTGGACTTCCTTCATAATGGAAGCCATTTGTGAAAGGGATATGTGCTCATGGTCAATTACTTATTTCTTATCAGTTTTGGTCAGAATGTATCCATGAGGAAGCAAGGGAGCTTGCCTCTACCTCAAAGGAAAAGGAAGAACTAGTCCTTGTAGCCATAATTGGAAAGAAAAAAGGGAAGTGGAACAAAGGCAAGAAAGGCATCAAGTCAGTTCAAAATCCAAAGATCAAGAAGGATAAATCCAACCCCAAATGCTTCAATTGTGACAAGTTAGGCCACTTTGCTTCGTAGTGCTAGAAGAAAAGAAAAGCCAAGCAACATGCCTCTACTGCTAATGTTGACGAAGAGACTTCACCAAATAAGTCAAGGAATGCAGAAGATGATGACCGTAGAAAAGAGTATTTCCTTCAGTGCACCAATGATTGCATTATCTCTAGATGAGGAGATTGTCATTAGTGATTTTTGAAGATCCAGGTTGCAGTGAGCTTTCATTAAGCAAGAATATAAAGATCCAAGGACTCCTGTAATTCCTGCAAGGATGCAAAGATCAAGAGAGGGCCCACAAAACAATAAAAGGAAAAGACCATATGCTATGACCTACAAGAGGAGGATGATGAGACTTGTTTTGAAGCACAAGTGATGGATATGTAGATCTCGTTGATGTTTAGTATTCGAGGGAGAGCAAGATGCTCTTAAGCAGGAAGCTTCTAGGAGCATGACCCTCACTCAGGCTCCAGATCAAGTGGTAGGATGGATTCTATGATAGAGGGAACAGCTAAATAGATATGATGCTTGAAGAACAGGAGATGATTTTTCAACAACAGATATACGTGGATTTAGTACATTCAGTCATATGTGGACACATGACTCACGGGTCTAGAGGATCTCATATAGAGATTGACGGTTGAGAATAGGAGGCTCCAATGAATGTCGATCTCTCTACTACAAACGTTTATTCTTTTGATGATCATGAGGAACAGTTGACTTCCAGTTGGAGTGATGGAAAATTATATAAGTGGTTACAACATTACTTGTGCCAAAGTGAAGTATTAGTATACTCTCTAGTTTTAGTCCTAAAGGACAAGATATTCAAGATTAAACATGCTACAGATGGAAGCATCATAGCCCCAGTCTTCTCTTAAGTAGAAGTTATAGATTATGCTAAGACATTTGCTACAGGGGACGAGAGTCTACTCGTCAAGTGCAAAAGGGAGTTGACTCATGAATTTGAGATGAAAGACCTAGGGTTAATGCCTTATTTCTTGGGTTTAGACGTGTGGCAAGGACCTGATGAGACCTTCCTTGGACAAGGAAAGTATACCATTGAGATCTTACGCAAATATGATAAGATAGATTGTAAGTCGATGGCTACACCCACGAAAGCATATCTGAAGAAGTTACATGATTCTACTATACCTTCAGATTTAGTGGATCCGACCATGTACCGCCAATTGATTGGTTCCTTATTGTACTTAGTTAATACCAAGCCAGATATCTATTATGCAACGAGCACGTTGAGTCAGCACATGGTCAAGCCGAGACAAGTATATTGGTTAGCAACTAAGCATGTGTTGAGATATCCTTGCCATACAGTTGGGTATGGATTGAGATATACCTAAGATGATGGAGTGAAGTTGGTGGGCTTCACAGATTCAGAATGGGTTGGGAGTACAATTGACAGAAAGAGCACCTCTAAGTGTTGTTTTAGATTGGGATCATCTATGGTTTCTTGTTTCAACAATAAACAAACCTCTGTGCCACTCAGTACAGTCGAGGCAGAGTACATCGCATCGAGTGCAGCTATTAAGGAAGCAATACGACTTAGGAAGTTTCTTACAGATGTGTATCGTCATGAGCTTGATGTGATAGTGATATTTTGTGATAAGCAGGGTTGTGCAAAGCTCTCGGAGAAGTCTGTGTTCCATGATAGGTCCAAACATATTGAGATTCAATATCACTACATCAAAGACATCGTTCAGAAGGGAGCAGTAAAGCTCTAGTATATTTCCACAGATGAGCAGGTTGCAAATATCTTTACCAAGCCTTTGTCCAGAGCAAAGTTTGCATACTTCCGTGAAAGGCTTGGGGTGGTGGAGATTCCCTTCCTCGGGAAGAAAGATTGATGACCAATATGGTTGTTGATGAGGCACAAGCCGAGACTTGTGCCTTACACCTTTGAGGAGTGTATTCCTATGAGAGATGGTTCCAATGAGGAACGATCTCCAATGTGGAGAGGACTCCTTTAAGGAGTGTATCCCTATGAGGAAAGGTTCAGGTGAGGAACAGTCTCCAATGTGGAGAGGACTCCTTCGAGGAGTGTATCCCTGTGAGGGATGGTTCCGGTGAGGAACAATCTCTAGTGTGGAGAGGACTCCTTTGAGGAGTGTATCCTAACGTGGGATGATCCCTGTGAGGGATGGTCTCCTATGAGGAGATTGTCCAGTGTGGAGTGTGTGGGCCTGAGGGGTGGACTAGTTGTAGTCATCACCTCCTTCCTGTTGTAATGACTGGTAAATTGGAAGAAGAGCGTTCCTAAGGATTACAGCCTCCTTTCGATTTGAGATCGATAAAGTGCTTGGAAGAAGAGCCTTCTTGGGGAGTACAGCCTCCTTTCAATTTTAAGATCGATAAAGTACTTGGAAGAAGAGTCTTCATGGGGATTGTAGCCTCCTTTCGATTTGAGATCAATAAAGTGCTTGGAAGAAGAGTCTTCTTGGTTGCCGCCTCCCTTCAATTTGAGTTCGATAAAGTGCTTGGAAGAAGCATCTTCTTGGGATTGCGGCCTCCCTTCAATTTTAGACTAATAAAGTGCATGAGGATGCAATCCTATATGGTCTAGGATGACCAAGTTGATCTGGCAGATCAGATATTATCTTTGGAAGATAATGCGGTTCAAGTGGGGAACAAGGTTTCGATGGGAACAGTTGTTCTAGTCAAACAGACTTGATTAGAAGAGATCTTTCTTCTGATGACAAGATATTCGAGACAAGTTGTGATGATTAAATGATATCCATATGTGTTCCAGCGTGATGATGCCTCCCTAGCGCAAAGGGAGTGTTGATGTTTTAATGAGTTCCATCCTTGATTAGTCATGTGGACTAATTAGTAGAGGGCTCGGATGCTTTGCCTAGTCCAGTCATGTGGACTGTAGTGATGGTAGGCTAGATGTCACATTGCGTACTCAGTGTATGAGAGTGCTCCTCAGCAGGAGTGATCTATTCTTATAGAGTGACATGACTTGTCTATTTTACAAAGGAATTTTATCTTCTTGTCTATTAAAAAAAGTCTAATCTAATGTTGAAGTTGACAATTGGCTTCAAGAAGTGTTTGGGAATTCTTAGAATGATCAAATCAATATTAAAGCACTTAGGTAAGAATGTGACCACATGTGATGAGACATCAACAAGTAGAACTTTTCTATGATTAAGAAATATTCAAATAAGTCAAGACAATCCATTGAAGAAGACAAGCAGTGTTGAAGAAAAATATCTTCCTCGCTAAGAGGGAGTGTTGATGTTAATGTAGCACCTAAAAATATTCTTAAGAAGTGCCATAGAAAGTGGAAAGCAATAAAGAAGAACATCTACTACAATGAAAGGGGTAAATTGACACTAGAAGACAAAATGACAAGTCGGCTTGGAAGATAAATAAAATATGAAAATAAAATAAAATAAAATAAAAGTACAAGCCGACATTATTGTGGAAAATAAAGTGACATCTAAATAACGAACAAAATAAATAAAGTGCTTCCACACTTCATTTGGAACATACACAACACACATCTCTCTCTAAAGTGGTGTGCATTTCTCAAGGAGGACAAATGCAGATCAAGTAAAGCAAATTTTGGGGTTGTCTTATTATCTTATCTCTCTTAGGGTTCTCGTGGAAAAAGAGCACATTCTTATTGGGTATTCTCATGTTCATGTATTGGATTTATTATTTCTTCTAAGAAAAGTTTGTTGGGTATTCTCATGTTTGGGTTTCCCAACATAAATCTTTGTCTCTCTTTATGTCTCTTGTGCATGGCTATCTTTCAGTATCCTTGTTTTTACTTACATTGAAACTGAAACAATGCTATGATTGTGGGATGAAATAAATAATGAAATTATATTGCTAAAGTTATGAAAATATAACAGATTTAGTCCAATGATAACACCAATAATTTCATAGGCTAGGGACTCTTTGGTCCAATGATGACATCAATAATTTCATAGGCTAGGGACTCTTTGCTTCTTGACGATTATGAGTTTTCTTTATTAAAGAAAAGTCAGATGCCTTGGATGTTTTAAATAAGTTTTTAAGGCAGGCAATTGGAGAGGAGCATGGTAGAAAGGTAGAAAAATATGCACTCTTTGGGTAAATAGTGGAGAGGAGCTTGATGTGTTTGCTGCCTTTTGTAAGAAAGAGGGAGTTCATTTCCAAAAACGTGGTGGGAGAAGAGAAAAGAAGAGTCGTAGTCTTCGCTAAGAAGATGATTGCATCGACAATCAGTGCCAAAATATATATTGGGCAAAAGAGACGCAAACAGCAGTGTATTTGCTGAATAAAAGTTCCACCAAAGGAATGAAGAAATAACCGAGGAGGCTTGGTCCAAGAAGAAACCAAAGGTAAGCCATTAGTTGCTTATGATGATGCTAAAGTTTAAACATTGATTTTAATAGGATATTTTGACGAAAGAAAAGCATATAGCCTTTTACATCCCTATACAAATCAGAATATTGTGCATGGAGATGTATGAGTTGTTGAGAATTCAAATCTGGATAAGGTGACGGTAGCTATAGTTTGACATTGAAAAATGTGTATCTTTATGCAAAACAAGCACAGAATGGTGTACGGTGATCATGTGATGAAGTGCAAATAGTACCATTGGCAGGGGATGCCAAAAATGCTTCAGAAAGAACAAGTAAACTTGTTGATTCAGATAGTGATACAGAGAAAACAAGGTTGGAGATGAAAGGAAAAGAAAATCCCATACAGCAATGATGGAGGAACAAGCAGAATGGAAAATACACGAAAGTAAGCAATGTAGTTAGCCAGGTTTTGTTGACTTGATGTTTGTTGAGTTGTTTGCTTGTTACAAAAATTGTTGAGGTTGACGAGAAAGGACCTAAGGATGAGTCCTATCACCAACTGAGTTTGTCTAGTGTAGAGGCATAGTGATTCCACTTGTGCTTAGATGAAAACAATTGCAGAAAGGTACAAATGTAAAGGCGTGGACAAGAAGGGCAATTTGCAGTGGAGGACTAGCCACAAGAAGGGCAATTTACAGATGTAAATGAGACTCTCTATAGCGTATTGCATGCCCTGGAGTCCTGGAACTTGCTATGTGGTTTACTTTGAGACCTAGGTGTAGATTTGAAAAACTTTTCAAAGTCGACATCATGATAACAACTGCTACCTCTAATAAGTAGGCAGAAATTTTCAGTGAAAAATCGACTCTCATCTGGCTAAAGAGTCAATGATTGACCATGTGACTGGTGAGGTAATTTACTCAACATCAACCACATCGGTTACATATCATGCAGTCGGCATTACCTTTCAATTGATGACAAATTTAAACCCTGATTTTGAGTGCATTTGAGAGGAGCATGTGGTGTATACGGGAAGCATCAAGGTTTGAGATTCTGAATGGCAAGTTGGATGATCTCCCACAGGTAGACTTCCATTATCCTCATTTCCAATTCTTGATTCGTTGCACATTTCAGAGGCCGACTGCATACAGTTTTGGGACAAGCAATTGTATGTAATATGACCATTTTGGGAGTGTATTAGAGTATAAAGTTCATTTCAGAGGCCGACTGCATACAGTTTTGGGACAAGCAATTGTATGTAATATGACCATTTTGGGAGTGTATTAGAGTATAAAGTTATAATGGTCATATTGAGTTCTTAGATAGTAAAGTTTGAAAGTAAATTTGGAATAGACTCATTATTTTGGCTCTTGTTTAGCTTAACTTATTTAATTAGTTGCTAACTATGGAAATATGAAGTCGCCTATTATGTCCTCAAATCCATTGTACTTTCTGAAATTAAAATTAATGTTATAATTTGGTTCTCTTATTTTGCTGCTCGGCAATTTCTGTGATTGTTAAGTGCATTATCCAACAGCCCACCAATCTGAACATTGAGAATAGAAAGCTGTAGCTGATACCATGTCATCTATAGAGCACTCTGGTAGATGGGAACCCTATGTCACTCTATTGCATCAGCAACCAATGATGCCAAGTTGTTAAGTACTAGATTATCTTAGGAAAAAATATCACCATCTTAAAATCGTCTTAACTTCCCTCCAATCCAAAGATAAAAAGGATTTTATATCCAATGCATTTACTTAGATAAAGCAAGGGCAATGTATATAATCCCTAAAGGAAGTAGAGATGCATATATAAATCCCCCGAAATAATGTGGTTCTATAATAAAGGCTAACACAAAAATGTCAATGCTTATGCATCGAAAATTCTGTTTGTTACCCATTTGGAGTTTAATACTGCCTTCTTTATGATTAGCTACCTCTCTTTTTCATCCTTGATTCTAAGGATCAAGCAGTTCATCATTTCACATTAACACAAATTCTTTAGGACTACATATTTCTGGCCCTCAACCAAAGGCAATATCACTTCCAATTCCTCCTCCCATCTAGACATCTTTCAGCCCCTGCAAACTTTGCAAGGTTATTAAATGTTATCATCAAAGATGTCAAAGTGGTTTTTAAATTTTAATAGCATTGAATCACGGCTATTAATGATCCTTTCTATTAACCTTTAATTAGCATCTACTACAATCTGCTCGATAGGGAGGTAACAATCTTTTTATATTTAGGGGAGTTGGAGATTGTATCATATCAGGGAAATTGAAATGCCACCCAAAAAGGTTAACTATACAGAATATATAGGAGATAGCTTCTATTTGCTCTGAGCAAACTTAGCAGGGTGATATTCTGCAGTTAGCATCCAACATTTTTCGCAATTCTTTTAAAATTAGATTTCATTTGTCCTCCCATCTTAAGAGGAATCAACATTCAAGGGTTTATCAGATGCAGAGTTAGCATATTCAACTTGGAACTTGATTTAGGATGACCAGGGAATCAAGAGTCGACCCTGGACAAATAAGAAAATATGAGACTTGGAATTTGACTCAACAAACAAGAAAATATAAAAGATAGACATTAAGTTTTTAGAAAAATAGATTTAGAAACAGATGGGAGTCAACTTGGTGAGATGCGAAAGTTGACTCGGCCTGACTCACATTTGACTTGTGAGTTAAACTTGAAAACAGAAACAGACCAAGCCACAGGTTGGCTCAACCCACTTTGGAACCAAGGCCGAGTCAAACCTCTAGTCCAAGTAAACTTGTCCAAATCTGGTAACTATGATCAAAGGTTCAAGCCAAAGTATATCAAATGATAACAATCTTCTCATGAATATCACTAAAAAAAAAGGCACACTGGATATTGAACCTGAAGATTTATAACAATTTCAAGGCAAAAAGTAACTCCTCTGTTGAGTATGGTTGTCATTGATGTCAAAGGAATTCATGAATGACAGATGATAACAAAAGGATATGATGGCAGGGCAAACTCAGTGAAAGATAAAAGAATAATAAAAAAAAGACTAATGACATGGCATATATGATGAGGTTGCAGTGGATGAAGTTGGCATAGATAAAATCAGCATGCTGTCCACTTTGGAACCAAGGCCGAGTCAAACCTCTAGTCCAAGTAAACTTGTCCAAATCTGGTAACTATGATCAAAGGTTCAAGCCAAAGAATATCACTAAAAAAAAAGGCACACTGGATATTGAACCTGAAGATTTATAACAATTTCAAGGCAAAAAGTAACTCCTCTGTTGAGTATGGTTGTCATTGATGTCAAATGAATTCATGAATGACAAATGATAACAAAAGGATATGATGGCAGGGCAAACTCAGTGAAAGATAAAAGAATAAAAAAAAAAGACTAATGACATGGCATATATGATGAGGTTGCAGTGGATGAAGTTGGCATAGATAAAATCAGCATGCTGTCCCCCATGCTCTGGATACTTCACCTTCCAAGTTTGACGAAAGTAAGAATCCACCCTAGGTGACCTAAGGTTTTGAAAAACTGTCTAAAGGGTCAGCACAGAAGTTCAAAAGGACATTTTTCAAATGCCCACCAAATGCAGTCTTTGTGTAAATAAATTCATCAAACAACATGGGTCTGTTCTTTGGTAATATATTTGTCTACCCACAGTTTTTAGCATTCTTTCTGGTGGTCACATGTGCAAGAAGTAAACCTGCCAAATTGAGAAAAAACATGTTTTGACTAGTGTCAGATACAGGAGATTAAGAGGAAATTTTCAGATGCAAATCGATGAGGAGGATTGATCGATTCTTTGACCAACTAATTGAGTTCTGAAATAACCATGGTACAGTGTCATGGGAAGACAAAAGAAACTCCATACTGGGCACAAACAAAGTGAAATTCCACGTACATGAGTCAAGAAAATGATTCTTTATTGGCATAGATAAAGTCAAGCAATTTACGTAAGAGTAAATAAGTGAAAATATTTGTAACTCTCAAAAGTGAAAAACGAAGTAACTAAATAGCATTTCACTTATAGTTGATATATTGTTGATGTTAGGGCAGCAGCAGGTAGATATCATGGACAAATAGTAAAGGAAAACCATTAAAACAATGGAAGATTACCCCGGAAGAAAGGAAATATTACAATATAATAAACAAGTGTCAAGTCGGCCCACGAAAATTAATGAAATTTATTATGTGGATTTTGTCAAGTCTGCCCAGGAAGTTTTATTATGACTCGCTTGACTAGTATTTATATGAGTCTTCCACACTTCATTTATAGACATGACATGGGAGATCTCTAGTTCTGTTTTCGGCCCTCTCCGAAAGATGTCTTGCTCCTATAACAGCTCACCATTTTAGGAAGTGCTCTGCCCTATTTACAGCTCAGCCCTCACGTAGAAGAAGTCAGCCCTGTTCCTTGATAAGCTCAGCCCTTAAGAAGTCTGTCCTGATCCTTCTATTACAACTCAGCACACTTAGCAAGAAGTCTACTGCAGCTCAGCCCTTGAGATAGAAACTTGGCCTGCACTTGGGAAGAGGTCTCTTACCTCTGGAACAGCTTGGTTTATGAGAGATGTCTGCTCTCTTGGAGAGGCCGGTTCAGATCTGCAATGTATTGGTTCAGCGACTGGTATATTGGTGTATTGGTTCAGCCAGTTTTTATCAGCCTTCTTGGAGGAGGCTTGCTGTCCTCTTGTGAAGACGGTGTCCTCATGAGCTAGTTTTGCTCATGAGGACACATGAAAAGATAAGAATTCTTGAGCTTGTTCTTATACCATTGTGTTGAAGAGTTTGTTCATGGTTAAACTTGTACTTATTGAATCTATGTTTACAGTGAAAGGTTGCTGGGTTTTTCTTCCTTGATGAACTAAGGGTTTCCCAGGGTAAAAATGGTGTGTCTACTGTGTGATATCTGTTATGCATCTATTGTTTACTTATGCAGTTTATTTGTGGCATAAATGCTGAAGTAATGTTCTGTATATATGGTTGATACACCTAGTCTTATGGTTATGTTATGATGAAAATTAAAATAAATGTTGAAGATCCAAACTAGCCTAAGAACTCAACATGGTATCAGAGCAAGCCTTTGATCTAATACATCTCTTCTGCTCATGTGTGATCCGAGGTAGGCCAAGGCAAGATCCTGGAAGGCTAGATGAGTAGTCTCCCGTGATGAGCAATGGAGAAACACACTTATACATTACTTCAAAGAATATTTTTATATAGTTACAGTGGAGTTCACTCTTTCACCTTGCCGATTTATTGTTGATTCCGACTCTGGTTAGTCAGAACCATACAAAGTAGTACAGATCAGTTGTAGGCCACTGGAGCAGGGCGCTAGAGAAGCATTTTGATGTTTATGCAACAGCCAGGTCCCAAAAGACGTCAGGAATTGGTTTGACATGATGTGGTTGAGTATTGGCTGAGTTATGGAGATTAGATAACAGTGATGGAAGTGATTCTCTATTACAGATGGTACTTGGAGATAATGCTGCTATGAAAGTAGTTGGGGCCACTCCTTTCCAGCTAGCATTCGGATATTCTCCACACGTGAGTGATGTGATGTTTGTACCTGGGTGGAAGAAGAGTCTTCTATCCATCTCAGCCTTTGAGGATAAAGGTTGCACAGTTGCCTTTTGTTGATGGACCTGTTCTTGTATGGCCAAAGGGCCCGAGCAGAGATTAGTGCTTCAGAGGGAGGACTATGCAGATTGATTGGATCACCAGCCCAAGTATTGAAAATGTCAGTTTATGTGAGTTGTGGCATCATAGATTTTGCACACCTGTATTTTTCAGAAACCTACCAGCATTGAGGCATATGGTTACATGCCTCCCAGAGTGTAGAGCCTGATGGTATTTGCAGAAGTTGAGAACTTGGCAAGAGTGCCAAGATATCCTTCTCTGAACAATAACAGTAGGTCTGAGGGGATCTTGGATCTATTTCATGAGGACCAAGGTTGAGGTCTTCAGTTGGTTCCTGGAGTTCAGGACTCAGGCTGAGAACCTAACAGTGCCAGAGAGGAGAGTCAATATGCTCTTTGTTTTAGTCCTGGAGGACGAGAGCTACTTTGTTGACTTCTGAGGAGGTGCAGTACACATCTGTTCAATTAGAGCAGTGGCTCAGGATTTAGCATGTGCAAATGGCAGCAGGTTTCTTCAGTACAGGTCACTCAGACACTGAGAGAGGTGAGTGTCCAGGTGCAGAGGGAGTTATTCACTGAGTTCAAGATTTGGATCTTGACCTGTTGTATTACTTCTTGACATTGGAGGTGTGGTCAAGACCAGATGAGATCTTCCTCGGTTGAGGGAAGTACACAGTTTAGATCTTGAGCAACTCTAGCATGATGGACTGTAAGCCCATGGCTACACCAATGGTGACAATTGAAGAAGCTGAGTGGTATTGCTTTCGATCAGATTTGGTGGATCCCACCTATGTACAAGCATTTGATTGGATCCGTATACTCTTGTGAGGAGCTCTACTTATTCGCTCTGTGAGAGCTTGTGTTCAAGTTACAGTTTAGATTGGCATCTGAGATGACACCTCGTATAAGCTGATGGACTAGTCAGTAAGCAGCTCCAGAGGGAATATGATGCAGAGTTGCAGAGGGAGTCTGCAGTAGAGATCCAGAGGGAGTCCAGATTGCCATCTGGTATTATTGAGAGAGCAAGGCTCGTCTCAATAGACTCACTTGATGAGAAATGGCATAGATGGATGAGCAGATTGAAGTATGTTTTGAGACATGGTGCTAGGATCTCGGGCTGAAGCCTATGATCTTGGGTGTTGTAGCATTCTATCAATTGGAGTTGACAAATATAGGGGGTTGTCGCCTCCTTCCAGTTGGAGATGGAAAATTGAGGTGTTAGAGCACAACTTCGGTTGGAGCCTCCTTCCATTTGGAGATTGCTCATAATGTAGAATGTCTCCCCTAGCTGAGAGGGAGGGTATCGTACTCCTCAATGGACTAAGTTGAGCTAAGGAGATATCTAGTTTATGGGTTGTAGCCCATGCAGACATGTTAAATTCTCACATGAGGTTGTAGCCCTTGTGAGCCCACACGAGGTAGACTGTTGTAGCCCTTGTGGTCGTCATGAGGTTGTATCCCTTGACGTATTGGTGAAAGTCTCACATGAGGTTATAGCCCTTGTGGACATCATGAGATTGTAGCCCTTGACATGTTGGTGAAAGTCTCACATGAGGTTGTAGCCCTTGTGAACCCACATGAGGTTGTAGCCCTTGTCAACATCATGAGGTTGTAGCCCTTGACATGTTGGTGAAAGTCTCACATGAGGTTGTCGCCCTTGTGAGCCCACATGAGGTTGTAGCCCATGTGGACATTATGAGGTTGTAGCCCATGATGAGATGATGACTCACTTGAGGTTGTGGCCGATGTGAGCTCTTTGGGTTGTATCCCATAGAGACTTGAAAAAGGTCCATAAGGGTTGTAGGCTATTTGTAGCCCATATGGATGTGATGCCATTGAGTAGGTGGCTAAAGGAAGACCTTTCCTAGGAAGAAGAGAAGAGATTCTAAGACAAGAAAAAGACCATTGAACCAGTGAAGAACGACCAAGAAGAATACCTCCCTAGCTAAGAGGGAGTGTTGATGTTCCATGATGTATTCATGACATGTCTACCCTCACTTAGAGGGAGTGTTGATGTTAGGGAAACATCGGATAGACATCATGGACAAATAGCCAAGGAAAACCATTAAAACAATGGAAGATTACCCGAAAGAAAGGAAATATTACAATATAATAAACAAGTGTCCAGTCGGCACATGAAAATAAATATAATTTATATATGTGGATTTTATCAAATCGGCCCAAGAAGTTTTATTATGGGTAGCTTGACTAGTATTTATATGAGTCTTCCACACTTCATTTATAGACATGACATGGGAGATCTCAAGCTCTGTTTTCGGCCCTCTTGGAAAGAGGTCTTGCTCCTATAGCCAGTGTAATCAGACTCTTTGAATACTCGTGAGTCTTTCCGAGTCTTGCCGAGCGACCACCAAGACGAGTACTCATGACATACTCGCAGGGTAAACTCGTCATTCACTTGCAACATTCGTCATTTACTCGCTAAACTCTTCACTTACTCGAGAGCCCGTTGACTGTTTGACCGTCGCTTTTGCGTTTTGGAGGGAACATGGGGAGGGAATAAGCCCCCCGAAACAACACTGCTCTCCACTGTCATCCCATTGAATAGTTTGGCTTCCCCCAAGTTGTTCTCATTTGCCCCCTAGCTATTATCAATTTATAAGTTGTCTGTGTGTTTGGAATTTTGGAGTGTACATGCACTGAGGAAGGTCGTTAACATTGGTCTGAGCACTGAGGATGTGACTAGTCTGAGCATTTTCAATTTTTAATTTTTTTCATTTAACTTCTATACTTTGGATTTTATAAATGTAAGGCAATGGCAGCCATCGGTAGTTTGGTTGAAGAATGTGATTGCTCGTGGTTAGGATAAGATGATGATGGTGTATTTTTTACAATTTGCTTTTCCATTTTTTTGATATTTTTAATAATTGTTAATTAATGAAATTTTCTTATTATCTTTTTTTTAATAATTTTATGGTTTTTATAATTTGTAATTAATAATTATAGTTTGTGATTTCAAGTGAGAACACTTGTTAAAATGCATTGCTATGTGACATGTATTTTTATCAATTTTTTGAATTGTTATATGCTTATATATTAAATTTTAATTTTTAAGTTGTTATATTTTTTATTTTTTTCATATTTGTCGAGTCTTTGTCAAGTCTTATTCGAGTCTTATCCGAGTCACCGAGTTTGCCGAGTCCCAAGCCAGCCGAGTATTTGCCGTGTCTGAGTCTAACTACACTGCCTATAACAGCTCGCAATTTCAAGAAATGTTCTACCCTATTTACAGCTCAACCCTCACATGGAAGAAGTCTTCCTTTAAGGAGAAGTCTATCTTGTTCCTTCCATTACAACTCGGCACACTTAGCAAGAAGTCTACTGCAGCTCAACCCTTGACATCCAAGATTAGAAGGATACTTACATTGAAATTTCCAGATTAGAAGGATACTTACTTGCCTGCACTTGGGTAGAGGTCTCTTACCTCTGGAACAGCTTGGTTTATGAGAGAGGTTCGTTATCTTGGAGAGGCTTGTTCATATCTACTATGTATTGGTTCAGCCACTGGTATATTGGTGTATTGGTTCAGCCAATTTTGATAAGCCTTCTTGGAGGAGGCTTGCTTTCCTCTTCTGAAGAGGGTGTCCTCATGAGCTGGTTTTGCTAATGAGGACACATGAAAATATAAGTATTCTTAAGCTTATTCTTATACCCTTGTGTTGAAGGGTTTGTTCATGGTTATACTTGTACTTAATGAATCTATATTTATAGTGAAAGGTTGTTGGGTTTTTCTCCCTTGATGAACTAAGGGCTTCCCAAGGTGAAAATGTTGTCTACTGTGTGATATATGTTAAGCATATATTGTACTTATGCACTTTATTTCTATTATAAATGCTCAAGTAATGTTATGTATATATGGTTGATACACCTAGACTTATGGTTATGTTATGATGAAAATTAAAATAAATGCTAAAGATCCAAACTAGCCTAAAAGCTCAACATATACTTTCCAATTAATAGTATAAAAGGTAAAAGATTCTTCAAAATAAAGTGAGGATAAGGCATATCAAGGATATTTAAATATATATATATCAAAGTATCTTTGATAAAAAAAATTGACCAAAAAAAACGAATCTAACAATGAAGATAAAGGAAGGTTTTCTAAAGCCTATAAAAAAATTTAAAATATGATATTCCACTATTAGATCTTAACGAGTCCATTCAAGGGATATTATATATATATATATATCAAAGTATCTTTGATAAAAAAAATTGACCAAAAAAAACGAATCTAACAATGAAGATAAAGGAAGGTTTTCTAAAGCCTATAAAAAAATTAAAAATATGATATTCCACTATTAGATCTTAACGAGTCCATTCAAGGGATATTAGCATCGCTATTTGCCCAACTGAAGGCTACAATTACATTAATGTTGACTTGGCCAATCAATTGATAGTTCCAGAGGCCAGTATATTCCGAACAAAATGAATGGTGTAAAGGATATGGAAAAAACAATCTCCAGTTGACAATTAACAATTATTCCTTCATATCCCATTTTAGCATTACACCTATTGGGAACAAAAATGTTGACATAATTCTAGGTTATCCCTGGTTGGAAACATTGGGGACTTTCATCTTAAATGTAAAAAAAACGTTTTTAACATTCTCAAGATGTTGAGTCAATAGAACCCTCCCCAAAAGACTACAAAGATATTTCAAGGGTGATCTCAAAACAATCTAAATTTAGTACAAAAGATGCAAGAAGAATTCAACAAAGGTGTTCATTGATAAGGACAAAAATTTGTCACCTAAAAGATCACAGTAAAAAATACTCGCGAAAATCAAGAAGACAAAATATGCAAGCTACACAATCAAAAGTTAGAATAGGAGAATCAAGATCTCAAGGAGAAATTCAACAAGAGCTTATCAAAAAAGGATTAAGAAAAATTCACCTAAGGAACCTTAATCAAAGGTTACAGGGACAAATTAAAAGATTAAGGGATGAAAATTAGGAGAAAATAGAATCAAAAAATAAAGTTGACTAATCAAAAAATAATGAATAAATTATACGTTTAAGGAGACATAATCAAGATCTATTAACACAAATTAAAAATCTAAAGTAAGATAATAAGTCGTTACGAGAAGAGCTAGATCACCTTGTTTGCATGGGATCATTCGTTGATCAGGGAACAAATGACAAATGCAACTGAAATAAATAAATTATTAGATGTGAAAATCCAAACGTTGGAAAAAGGAACCAATACAGATCCAAGTGACATCCAAGATTAGAAGGATACTTACATTGAAATCTTATCAACAAATAAATCCCTACAAGTATCAAAAGATGGAAGCTCCACAAACAATACTACACAAGAGACTAGAATGCCTTATCATCATCCAAAATCACAAGAGTCATTGTGGCCACCACCAAATTCAAAAGGAATATAAACAACATTATTCTTACAAATAGAGGAATTACAATTTCGAAAAAGAAGGGACACAAAATCAACAACTTGTGTGGAAGAAGAAATTGAGAAGTGCCATCAAAACAATCGATCAACAAAAAGTTCCAATGAAGGTCAACTTGAAATGGATCAATCCACAGATGATGTAACAATTTTGCTTAGGGATTTGAAGATTGTATCGTCTCATGTCATCTATGGTCATATAGCTACAAGAGCAAAATATCTTGAGAAGACGATTTGAGCAAAGACTATAAATAAAAAATTTCCATATATGTATGATTTGAGGACAAAACATTTTTAAAAGGAATGCAATGTAGCATACATAAAAAAAATTAATAACGATAAATAATAGTAATTAATAATTAATAATAATAATAATAATAATAACTGATAATTAACTAAGGGGCACAACCCTTCGTGAATAGTTACCAAAGTGACTTTAGGATATATATATATGGCACTCCCATTGCACTTGTAATTATATCTCATATTTTCTCAGATTATATATTCTTATCCGTATGGATTCTTTTATGTTGTCATATCTATTTTGGATATTTATTGTTTGAATTAGATTGGTTCATTTCAAAAAGCCTAAAAGAGGAGATTTAAAGTAAGTCAATGTCAATAAAAGAACTTTCACACCATCTTTCTTCTTCCCTACTTTCAATTAACCCACTTCTCGAAATGTCTACCCCACCAGTCATCCAGTGCTATTTGCAAATGAAATGACTCCATTTATGATGAAGGCCCTGGAAAACAATCACAGCCATCAAAGACTAGCCTAAGTAGATAAACCACACTCGAAAAGTCCAAACCAAGTATTGTGATCCTTTGAAAACCAATACTAACTAGAATCCCAACCAAAGTTGTTTTATACATCAATCAATGTTTTAAAACTTGGACTCAGACTCGGAATCGGTCAAGGGTCAACTCAGAATCGGACTCAGACTCGGAATCGGTAATGAATCGGTAATGACTCAGTCGATTTGAATTTAATGATTCGGATTACTCAAAAAATACATAATAATATTAATTTTTAAAGAAAAACAATATTTTAAAGATTTTACTCCATGCTTGCAAAGCATTAGAGACAAAATATCCAATGTCTACTCATGCATATACCATATAAGTGTGAATATATCAAAATGGCACCGAGTGTACTATGCCATACATATCTAGAACAAAAAACATAATCAACGAGGGCTAAATGGCCTGTAGAGTCCAAAAAACAATATGCTATGATGCCACTACATCATATGTCAATGATCATACATCTCTTTTTGTTTAGCCTTCTCCTCTTCAAATTCATCAAATTGTTGTTGCAACTCCAACCTAATCTCTCCAATAAACTCTAAATCAGCTTCCCATGGGGCAATATTTCCTATAACAGCAGTCAATTGTTGTATAAATCTATTAATGCCCCCTCCTTTAATCCATTTCTTGCAACACTTGCAATACATTTTCCCTTCAATGACATCAGCATGGATCCATACCTGATCTTTTCCTTTTGGGGCCAATCTAGAATCTAAATGCAAAGCAAATCTAAACATGAAAAGAAAAAATAAAAAAATGTTATTATTTTGGCAGCAAACAATAAAAAACGGGACTGATATTTGTCAATTTAATGAGAAGAAAAGAAACAGTGGCTAGCTGGCAGCTAACATACATCTTGGTAACAAAAAACCAGTCTCCAACAGTCCAACTCCTCCAATCCTGTTAATTGTTCTTCACTGTTGGACGCTCCTCCAAGCCTCCATGAATCCAAACAACAATAATGCCAAATGCTCACAAACATCTTACAGCAAAAGTGTGAGGAAAGAGAGGGACATGGGGTCATCTTATGGCCTCAGGTTATGGTTACAATTAAAAAAATCTTAAAATAAAAAATAAACATGTTATTTTGGAGTCCGCATTCTTGTGGGTGTCTTCCACAGCTGACTCGACTAACTCAGGTTGCAACTCAATCGACTCGGCCAACTCAAACCCTAACTCAGCTGACTCAAACCCCAACTCAACCAACTAAGTATCAAATCGGCCACCAGAACCAAGTTGCAAGCCGAGTCAACTCGGCCAACTCGACCAACTCGGACTCAGACTTGGTTGATTTTTAAAAAACTGGCATCAACATAAACAAAATAATGCATAAAATGAAATAAATGATAATATTAACACTTCTATAAACATCTAGATTCCTAATCACCTGAGACATTTTTTTTAAAATCACCCATATGTATCATGGTCAATATGAAATCAATGAGATGATGGACAAAGTTGTTTTGTGTGCCATGGTAACAAAATAATGTACAAAATGGCTTGAACCATCAAACACATCTCCTTACACATATGTATGTTTGTGCATCAACCCCAAGGGATAGCTTGGTTGGTTTGACCCTATAGAAAACCTAATCCTACGAGATTATGGTGAAATGTAAATATTTAGTTGTCATACGGAACCTGAAGAGTCACAGAAGAATGAGAGACACACCTTTGGAATATGAAACTAAGGGTCAATTCTGCTTGTATAAATAATTCATTCTCGTTCAATAAAATCAATCCATCTAGAGTTATTACTCTGAACCTTAATAGTGGTATTAGAGCAGGTTTTGTTAACTCCATGATTTTTTCCAGTCTTCTCCCTCCCTGACATAATCTTTGCTTCTCTGCCAACTATGTCGCCTTTAGATTTGTGCACTGACAATCCCATTTGCCAATTCTATGCACCGTCGGTCTCCTTTGCCAGTTTTGTGCATTTAATTTGCAAACCCTAACGTATTGATTGTCGACTATTGTGTCTCACATTACCTTTTGTGTGCGATGGTCCAAGCCTGTCATGGCATCTTTGATTTTACATCCCTCAAGTAGTGTGTTCAGTTGCATGGTACCTACGTTTGCACACCCCAATCTGCAGTGGAAACACAGTACTCACATCCTGGTCGAGACTCTATGCATACATAGAAATCCTAACACTATCGTTTCTCTATGTGGGCATTCCTCTTATTAGCGTGTGAATCTCCTCTGTGATCTGCGTGAGGATCCATCTCTGTAATCTGTGTGATATTCCATTTGCCTGTAATTTTGTGGAAGTGAATACATCTATGTTGCATCTCCAGACTCCATCTGTGGATACACCTACGTGGACACCTCCATACCCATTCATTGTGTAATGGGTATCTTTGTCGACGACCATCACTTATCGCTATGCCTAAAGAAACTAGTGCACAACCATGACTTATCATGCTAGAAATTGGAGTTTGTTGGTGAACCTAACGTGAGATTTTTGTTAGGGTTTCATTCACCTGTCTCCATGTGAGTATCCCTTATTGGTATGTGGAACTACGTGAATGCATGAAGAGGAACTCACAAAAGTTTGACCTCACAGAAACCCTAATCCGTGAGAAAAAAACATGATGTGTTATTCCTGCACGTGGTGGTATTCTTGATATATAGATATATATAGGCTACAAGGGGAATCTCTGCATGAGGGCAGCTTGAAGGGAGTCTATCCAATTGCATGGAGTTGTGTGAATGCCCCACAACTCAACCACATACATCAGACCTCAACCAAGACATACACTGAAGACTGCAGTGGTATTGCGTGTAGCCTCACGACCCCCAATGAACTTTCCATGCATTGGTGTGTCGATACCAGTGTGTAAAGGCACCATCATTCTCTAAAAAGTAGAGCTATAAGAAGGTATCTCTACGAAGAATCACTCAAATAATAGTTGTGGTAAGAATTCTTAGCTATTGTGTGAATTACGGAGATTGTAGCATGTATTCCAAAGTTTGTAAAGAAGAGTATATTGTATTGTGTTCCTTGCATAGACTTAGACCTACACAGATTTTATTGCAGAAGAGATTACCCTTTTTTATTGTACTGGACTGTAAACAATAGCAGAGACTATAGACATATTGTAGACATGCACCTTATATTTCCATTACAGTATCTTTTGCACGTTGAGTTCGATGTTGCGGAGATTGTAGATTGTTTTGCAGACCACTCTTACTTGTAAATCCTGTATGGACAACCTTGTGAAGATGAATTCTCAGAGAGGATGCAGTATGACTGTCAGAGGCAAGGCAAACAGTGAGAAACTTGGTATTCATTGTGTCCGTTGCAGCAGAGATGGACATGAGGCAAAGACATGCAGAATTCCATGGGAAAAGATCACTAAGAAAAAGGAGCAAGAAGCATAAGGTAAATAGCTCTATTTCGTGTTTCCCAAATACTAAACAGGAAGAGGGCATGGAAAGCTTCAAAACAACATACCCCTGTGTTCTGCCACCAATTCTGAGCGCGTTGTTCCAAAGTATCTTCACAATTTATGATCGTCATGTCTTGCATGAGAGTTTTCGCTGCAGTGGTACAAACATCCCTTGCATAAGGACATGAGCAGAACAAACGACAGGACTGTTCTTCACTAGATTTACACAATACACAAATACTTGGTCCTTGAAATCCTCTTTTCCTTCGATTTTCCCATGTTAATAATTTGTTGTTCATTGTTAACCAAAATGTTATGATGGTTTTCAGAGGGTTGTTTATACCCCATATTTTTCCCCACCACCACCTTCTTTCCTCTCATGTATGTTCAAAAATGGTTGCTTCATAACCTTTCTTGGCTATAAAGTCCCCATTCGCTGCGTTCTTCGTCCATATGAGCTTATCTTGTTCATCCTCATCTAGTTGTACAAAGCTTACAACCAAATTGTTCACATACTTGCTCCACTCCTCTGCATCTTCCCCTCCCAGCCTCAACTCCTGTGCATCTTTCCAACCTGCTCTTCCTTTTTGTTGTGGATGTTGAGCTTGCATATATATATATATATATATATATATGAGCAAGGACATTTAAAAAAATGAATGTGAAATATAAACCATATATCATACATGACGATGAATCATTGCCTATGTTGGGATCTTATTCATCAATAGTACCATATGCCTCCCTCCTGCAAGCTCTAACCCTTGGTTCTAACTCAAATTTCAAAGTTGATCCTCCAAGGACATTAGTCAACGACTCAACACCCTACAATTTTGATGAAGCTTCCTAATCCAATCATTAAAATAAGGCAAAAAAAGATTCCCATGCTTAATAAGTGATTTTGCTTGAGTGAAGAGTACATTTTTTATTAAGGTCATGACAAAGGAGTTCAACAATCAACACCAACAACATCAAGGTACATATAGGGGTTGATGTGCTTGATTAAATACCAATTCCATACACTCATACATGATAGGATCCGGTGGAAACTTTGCAATCCTGAAATCTTGAAAACAATTAAGTCTGCTAAATTCTAAGTGGGATCTAAAATTCTACTTTTTGCATATGAAGTCCAATGAGGATGGAACCACTCTCAAACATCTTGAAACAATTAATGGTAATGTTAAAAATTTAAGTAAAAGGACCTTTTACTTTAGGAATTTAACATTACCATTAATATCACCAAATACTATTGCACCATGGCAATATTGTTTTTGGAAACATGACCTCGTGGATTGCATCCATACCGGAAACATGTTTCTGTACGAACAAAACACGTTTTCGAGATGGAAATGTGTTTCGTTTGTACAGAAACGTGTTTCCATGTCATACGTCACGCATTTCAGGGTTTCGGTACCACAAAACGATGGAAACTGAGTTGGGGCCCATGTTTCTTGCAACATAGTTTGCCCACCATTCCAAAGAAGTTGACACAGTGTGATGCTTGTATTCTTGGCAAACATAGTAAGAAGCATTTCCATGATTCCAATTTCAAAGCATGTAGAAAACTAGAGCTAACTCTAACTTGTGTGGCCCTATGCATGTTATTTCTACAAATGGTAACAAGCATATCATGACTTTTATTGATGATTATACCAAGATGTGTTCGGTATTTGTTGAAAGAAAAATCTCAAGCCTTTGAAACATTTAAGAGCATTCATGTATGGATTGAACATAGCACAATTGCATACCGGTTCCCTTTGTACAGATAATAGAGGATAATATACATCAAATGAATTTGAAGCCTATCTTAGACAACATGGGATTAGGAATCAAACCACATCTCCACACAATCCTTAACATAATAGTGTGGCAAAAAGAATGAAGAAGACACTCTTGAATATGGTATGCTTAATGTTATTTTTTAAAAAGTAAAATCGATGTTTTGGGATGATGCAGTTTTGTGCAATTTATTTGAAAAATAGAAGTCTCACTCATGCTCTTGCAAACAAGACTCCATACGAAATGTGGTATGGCCGCATTCCTTCGATGAGGCATCTCAAGGTCTTTGGTTCCACCCGTTATGCCTTGATCCCAAAGGAACAAAGAAACAAGCTCGATGCATTAAGTCGAAAGTGAATTTGCTTGGGGTACTCAAACACCACCAAGGCATATCGTCTTTACAATGAGGTAAACAAAAAATTTATTCTTTACGATGAGGTAAACAAAAAATTTATTATTTCCAAAGATCTCATTTATTTTTAAATGAATAAAAATGACGAGTCCATTGAGAGGCAGCTTAATCGTCTAGAAAAATTTACCCATGTAAAGACCTTTCATGAAGTTGGTAATGAGATTCCACATCTTGAAGGGAGGATACCTATCTTTGAACAATTTCTGGAATCTCTTTTTGCAGCACCATCTCTCGCTCATGAAAAATTTCCTACCACTTCACCAGAACAAGAGCTTCAATTAGATGATGTGATTGAGAGGATTGGAAGACTAAATCTTGAAGAGAATGAAGCACCACCCACTGATCAACCTAGACCTTCAAGAAAAGTTTCAAAATGGATCAAAAAGACACTTGAAAGTGTCCATCTTGATGAAGTCGAAAAGATAGGAACAGAAGTTCGACTAGACAAGATGATGGAGGGGATGCAAATAATGTAGAAGATATGGATGTCTCGTATGATTGTGAATTGAATTTGTCATCTAACCTTGAAACAACTTCCTTTGAAGAAGTTATTGCTCTTGATGAGAGAAAAGAAGCCATGCAAAATGAGTATGATGCTCTCATTAAGAATGGGACTTGGAAGTTGTGGGACTCTCCATTTGGAACCAAACCAATTGGCAACAAGTGGGTCTACACGAACAAGTATATATCAAATAGTTGACTTGAAAAGCACAAGGCGAGGCTTGTGGCAAAAGGATTTGCACAAAAAGAAGGCATTAACTATGAGGAGACTTCTGAATTTATCAGCTAACCTTGAACCAACTTCCTTTGAAGCAGTTGTTGTTTGTGATGTGTGGAAAGAAGCCATGCAAAATGAGTATGATGCTCTCATTAACAATGTGACCTAGAAGTTGGTGGACCCTCCATTTGGAACCAAACCAATTGGTTGCAAATGGGCCTACAAGAACAAGTATAGATCAGATGGCTCACTTGCCAAGCCACAAGGTGAGGCTTCTAGCAAAACGTTTGCACAGAAGGAAGGCATTGACTATAAGGAGACTTTCTCCCCATTAGCAAAATGGGCTACCATCCACACTTGATTGTCTTTGGCTGCACAGAATGGGTGGAAAGTTCATCAAATGGATGTGAAGAGCGCTTTCTTGAATCAAGACTTGAAAGAGAATGTCTTCATGTCTCATCTAGAAGGATTTGTTGTGAAGGTACATGTAAACTCATCAAGTCATTATAAGGCCTAAAACATAAAACCTCCCACATCATACGAAAAGTTAACTAAGCATCTTTTGAACTTTAATTTCAAACACTTTATTCTTAATGATGCATCATTGTTTGTGAAGAAAGTTGGAAGATATGTTGTATATCTTATGGTGTATGTAGATGATCTTTTGATGACAAGGAACAATGAAAGCTATATTGCATCCATAAAGAAAGAATTGAAGAAGGGCTTTGAGATAACAAATTTGGTACACCTTCACTACTACTTGGGAACTGAAGTAACTCAAAATCCTAAGTACATATTCATCTCCCAGAAGAAGTACGTTGGAGAACAGTTGAATAGTACCGACATGACAAAATGTAATCCTCTCTCCATTCCAATGAAACAAAACCTGAAGCTCACATCAAAAAAAGGGAATGACATCGAGGATGCATCCAAGTACAGACAACTTGTGCAGAGTCTTATCTACCTTACCACCAACAGAGCAAATATCCCATTTGTTGTTGGGATCCTTTCTAGGTTGATGCAAAAACATTATGAAGGAGATTGGTCTGCTGCCAAAAGAGTTATAAGATACTTGAAGGGAACTCACGACTTTGGACTTAAAGATTCTAAGGTGGATGACTTCAAACTTATTGGGTATCTAATTCGAACTTTATTGGCAACAAAGAGAATGGAATGTCTACTTTAGGCTACCTCATGAATCTTGGATCAGCAGCTATCTCCTAGAGATCATGCAAACAATTCGCTCCAGCAGATTCCACAACAATGGCAAAATATGTCTTTGCTACAGAAGCAAAAAAGGAGAGTGTGTGGCTCAGAAAAATACTTGAAGATTTGCATGAGAAATGGGTGAATTCTAGTCCTCTATGATTGACAACACTTCTCCAATCAAGTTGGCCAAGAATCTCAGATTCCATGATCTAACCAAGCACATCAACACGAAGTACCATCCGATTCGATATCATGTAGAGGCCAAGATAATTCATTTGAGACATTGTTCCATAAATGAGCAAATTGCAAACATCTTCACCAAAGCACTTGGAAGAGAAAAGCTTGAAAAGTTCAAAAAGATGCCTAGACTCACGAACACCCCTTCGGATTAAGGGGGTGAATGTTGAAAACCTAATCCTACGTGATTATGGTGAAATGTAAATATTGTAAATATTTAGCTGTCATAGGGAATCTGAAGAATCATAGGATAATGAGAACGCACGTTTGGAATATGAAACCAAGGGTCACTCCCTCTTGTATAAATAATCCATTCTCGTTCAATAAAATCAATCCATTCTGGAGTTATTCCTCTTCAACTTAACGGACCCTTTTTGCGAAGGCGTAATGCCCAGGGAGGTCATGGGATACATTTGCAGATTCTGACAGGTTACCAGCAGCTATTGCAGCTGGTAGTTAATACTGCTCTCCATCAGGAAAACTAGGGAAGAGGGGACAAATCTACGCGATGTTGGCAAGGTACCAGCATCCTCGTTCTGAACACTTACATGCAGGAGGGTGAGGAGCATTTATTCCTCTGGAAAAAAATGTTTGTGCATGCATGCAGAGTTCAAAGCAAACTGTAATAGGATCCTCAGGATACACACCAGCAATCCATCATAATTAAGGTGAAACCAGATTCCCCGTTAATGGTATATATACGCTTCAAGGGAAAACTCAGTTGTCAACCTTAAATATCTTACTGCGGAAATCTAAATTGCTTTTAGGATGGAAGATCCAACTTAGAGAGGAATGTTGGAAAACCATTCAAACAACATTTCATTCAGTGGCTCTATACTTTAGTCTTAAAATTCAAACAAGTTTAACTGGATTTGAAAATTAGTACAAGCATCTTAGTTAACTTTTTAACAATTTGTCCTGTCACGTTCCAACTAACCAGCTATTCAAATTCACCACTTCATATTCCAAGGGTTTATAGAAATTAACTAAGGACAATAAATATTTCACTACAATACAGATTATTACAATTTTTATGAAAATAAATGTTCCATTAAATGTACTCCATTTATAAATGAAGGCTCCATAGTCACATGGTGCTCCAACATAGTCATCCTATGGCCCCTCATGCTTAGAATGCACACAACAATGCCAAATCTATGAATTCAAATGCATGTAGTAAAACTTACTTGGCTAGGGATTCTCTTGCATCAAAAGTTGTCTTGCACCTATGTCACATTGATGCGCTATGTCAAAGTAACAAACAAAGATGTATGCAAGTCATTGGAATTGGAAGATGGATCCCTTGAGTAGGCGATGAAACCACTCCTTGCCCCATTAGTAAAGGTATGGAGGAACAACTTAAGGAAGGCATCATTGAAGGGCATCCATACAACATGTCTCAACAAAGGCATCTATGTATGTTGCAGGATCTTGCCCAAGGCCTCCACTGAATTTAGGAAACTATGGCATTAGCTAAAGTATAGGTTTTGCAATGATGTGTCAGACCAAAGCGTATTTAAGATAGTCTGCATTACAGGTGTAGACTTCATGGTACAAACGATAAGATAGGGCACCTTTGGCTACACCAAAGTTATCAAAGTTGGAACTGAAACCGAAACCGAGTGTCAAATCAAGGTCAGACTAGAACTTGTCAAGGGTCAAACCAAGGCTGGACTAGAACTAGTTGAGACTCAAACCAACACCAAATCAAAACCAATCTACTAAAATATACATAAAATTATCAAAATTTAATAATAATAAAGTTATAAACACACACACACATAATTGTTAAACATCAACTATACAAAGTTTGATCTTGTATATAACATTTAAGGATGAATATATCAAAATGGCACAAAGTGCAATGCATATATGAAAATAAACATCTAGACTCTAAATGGCCTCTAGAGTCCAAAAAACATCATGCTACAACAAATAACTATGTATCATCAAAACCATTCCCTATACTAAGATCCTCATTATCAATGGCTCCAAGCCCACTCCAAATCAAGTCTCTTCCCCATAGCTACGCAATCTCCAAATGCTAACAAATGGTCAATGAGAGTGGTGTGAGGGAAAGAGAAGGGGGGTCATTATATAATAGTAATTTAAGATTTGGGAGGGGGCGATTTTTTTTTTTCCTGCTTTTGTTTCCACCCCAGATTGGGGAACTAGTCTATGAGATCAATTGAAAACAAAACCAACCTAAACTACTCAAATCGACTAGTTCGACATTTGAACTAATCAGACGTGACTAACCTTCCAATCTGGTTTACCCAGCAATTCAAGGACGTCCAAGTGTGGAAGCCATGTGTGTTGGTCGACCAATAGACAAGCTTTGAAATGGAGATACAAGTGCTTGGTCCAAAATACCCCCTAAATAAGGTTTATGTTTTAATGATGTGTCAAGTAAGAGTGATTAAGCCAAGGTATGACTTCCTCCTCATCATGCAAATCTAGAGGCAAGAGAGGTATAATTTGTTCTCTAATGTGCCCAACTCCGATATAAACATTCATAACATTTTGAGAGCCTCTAAATTTTTCAAAATTTTCACCATATTAAAGTGGAGTGAAATTTTCAAGAAGGAATTGTCCACTAACTCTCAATAAGCTTGCAATTAAAAAGGCATCACAAAGACAACAATCACAAGCAAGGGAGCCCATTATGTGCACAAACACCTCTAAGCAATGTTAGTACCAAAGTGAGGGACAATGCTATCATATCAAACCATGGACTTGCACCCCAAAGCCAACTTCTAGATTGGTAAAGGCTAAAGCTTTTTAGTACATGTCACAATTCATGATTGTCTCATAAGTTTTGCAAATGTGAGATTATTACACACATGCGCTTTGTTTTGCCTTTCCACTTAACGTTTAATGGAAGGAGATACTCATATTGCTCTTCCAACCATGAAGTCCTCTAGAATGCCTACAATGGGGATAATCAACAACCATGATATGAAAAAAATTATCTTTGCAACAAAACTATGAAGCAATTAAGTTACAAATGGCAATTGGTATTGAAGGCACTCTTTCTAACAAAAACATATCTTTGCATCCTAAATCAAATGTAGCATTAGGGAATAAGTTCTAGGGTTATATTTAAGTTAGGAAAGAAGTCAAGATTTTTCTTCTCAAAAGATGGATGGTGTAGGGGAAAATTCAGACACGCAACAAACAATTGCAAGAAGATGCAAGTGATACGATTGCAAAAAAATTTATTGCAAATGGCATTCCCTTTATGTTTCTTGATCTCCTTTTATATGCAAATGTTCTATGAATACTTCATTATCCCCCAACTAAAAAAAATGTAAGACATAATTGTTGGAAAAGCAAGTGTAACAAGGAGATGAGAATGACTTGGTAGAGGGAAAGGTGCTCTATTGTTACAGATAGATGGAAAGCTATTAGTTGGTGGCAACTCATCCACTTCATTTTTACATTGTTGTGTCACAAGCACAACGTAATACTTAGCTGTTAATATCATATTTAGTGTGAAGGCCATGTTGACCTTAGATTCTAATCTTTGTCTATATGCCACTCCAACCATGTCGGCCCTAGTCTTTGCATGTATGCCTTGTCAAGGAGATGAGAATGACTTGGTAGAGGGCAAGGTGCTCTATTGTTACAGATGGATGGAAAGCTATTAGTTGGTGGCAACTCATCAACTTTATTTTTACAATGTTGTGTCACAAGCACAACATAATACTCAAGCTTTTAATTTCATGTTCAGTGTGAAGTCCATGTTGACCTTAAATTATAATCTGTCTATAGGCCACTCCAAGCATGTCAGCCCTAGTCTTTGCATGTAAGCCATGTCGACCCTGGTTTAATATAAGGTTCTTATCAAGCCATTGGTATATATATGATCAATCTCCCATATTAGAACACCGTTCGCGTGAGTATAGCTCCCGGATTCATTGTTGTAGTTTTGTACCTTGGAAGTTGTTCCCCTAGGTGACTTTTCCTAGGTCACTAAAAAAGGGGAAAATAAAGTGACCCTTGCATTAAATGACTTGTGATAAGCATTTAATTACACTTCAGAGATTAAAGTGACTTTTTGATCAATTTAAGAGAGGTGAGTGAAATTAATTTTTAATTAGAATTAAATGTGCATTAATTCTCATCCACATATCTAATTCATTTTGGGCCCTTGGATTAGATGACCCTTCATTCACCCCAAGCATCCAAACAAAAAGGCAAGGGAAGGCTCTTCATTCATACACTTGAATGAGTTTTGGGAAAGAAAGAGCCATGGACCTCTTGAGAAGGAGAACGCAGCAGTGATGAAACAGACTTGACACGCATCCTAAGACAAGTCCGTACAGCAGCATTAACTTGGCACAAATCCCAAGGAGAGTAAATTGGGCATGCAGTTCGAGGTTACAGGCGGCATTTAATGCATCCGTACAGTCATAAATGCAAGCAGATCATACAGCAGGAGTGAGTCTGTACAGCAGCAGGGTGACACGAATTTCAAAGAATTGGCACAAATTTCAAGAAGATGTAACAGAAGGCACAGTTTCCCAGATAGTCTGTACAGTGGCACAAAAATCGAGGAGTGAGTCCATACAATGCAGTACGGCCCAACATTAAATTCAGCATTAATTTCGATGTGGTCTGGCACAAAAATTGAGGCTGGCTGGTGCACAATTTTTCGAGACTGAGATTTGTTGAGATAAGTTGTTTTTGTTTGCTATAAAATTTCTGAACTGAGAAATAAAAATTCTCCCTCTCTCAACAAGTTTTCCCATTCTGGGTTTTTGCCTGGGCATATTGCCGAAAAATTCTGAGTCTTTAAATTTCATGGTGTGCATTTCTTACTTAATTTCTGCCTGTTAAAATGATGTTCCTTCAGTGTTTCAAGGTCTGAAATTTTATGTTATTTACAGCACTCGTGTAAACTGGGTTGGGCATTAAACTTTCGTGAAATTTGACTTGAAACCAGGCTGGGTTGGAACACCTAAAACTTTCATTCATTGTATTTCATGAAGGAAGTGTTCTCTCTTCTATTTAGAGGATAGGGTGCCCCATTTCTCTATTTGGACAAACAAAATACAAGTTACAAGTACAACCCATCATTTGGAAACAATGTGCTTTCGCATTATTTTATAAGATATTTCTATTTTTTTCGTATAGTTCATATATAGCAATTATTTATTAATCATGATTTTATTGATATTTAATTACAGTCCATTGTACATTCTATTCTTGTACCATTTATAGTTCTAAAAGTAATATAAACTGGGTTGGGCATTAAACTTTCATGAAATTTGACTTGAAACCAGGCTGGGTTGGAACACCTAAAACTTTCATTCATTGTATTTCATGAAGGATGTGTTCTCTCTTCTATTTAGAGGATAGGGTGCCCCATTTCTCTATTTGGACAAACAAAATACAAGTTACAAGTACAACCCATCATTTGGAAACAATGTGCTTTCGCATTATTTTATAAGATATTTCTATTTTTTTCGTATAGTTCATATATATATCAATTATTTTTTAATCATGATTTTATTGATATTCAATTACAGTCCATTGTACATTCTATCCTTGTACCATTTATAGTTCTAAAAGTGATATAAAAGTTATGATAGTCCTAAACAAAGCTCAAAAATAGTACTTAACCTTTCTGGACTCTTTAGTTGCATACCTCATATTAAAGAGGGACTTTATGCATTGGAAATGTTGACTCATATCACTTCCTTCTCACTGATGATGTTCCATGTCAGTTTGATATGAACCAAGGGGAGCATATATGGGAGTAAATGTATATGATATGACCCCAAGGGGGCATATATAGGGGTAAATGTATGTATATGTAATAGGGTCAGCCTAATAAAGGGGCATATATAGGGGTAAATGTATGTATATGTAATAGAGTCAGCCTAATAAAGGGGCACATATACAATGAGTTGGAATAAGTATATATAAGACATATAGTCATTATTGAGGGAGACAAGTGAATTGAATATATGAATGTACTAGGTTATTTGGAGGAAATTCTCTTAGCCTTAAGGAGTTATTGTATAACTCATCTCTCTTATCTATTTTGGAGTTGTGCTCCACATTTACAATTGTTGCACATTTACTCCCATATATTCCCCTCTTGGGTCATATCAGAGTCGCAATCAGGAAGTTACAATCTGTCAAATTTTGGCTTCTAAACCAATCCTAAATCAAAGTCAAAATTAAAAGCCCATCCTATTTAAACTATAACTTTTAGAAGGGCATCTAATCCAAGTGTAGCCTCTTCCTCCGGAAAGTAGACTTTCAAGATATTTCCAACAATTCAAGATATGCTTGGGAAGGCAGGTGCAGGAGGGGTTATTCCAGACCCCAAAGGAAACATTATGAAAACTTTTGCTTGGGGTCTGGGGTAAAAAAGAATAATAAAGTAAAGTGGCTTCCCTTAATGCAAGGGGTGGAGCTCGTTGCTTCATTGAAAATCTCGGAATTCTCTATATTTAGAGATTCTAAAGTTGTCATAACTCATAAGGAAAATGCGTAAAATCATTCAAAGGAAAGAAGCCAATCTTGGGCGCATTCAAAAAAGGATTTTGAACCTTCTCATAAATCCAAGCCCTGTGTCTATGTCTCATATAAGAAGAAAGAATAATGAGAAAGTTGATGTGATGGTAAACTAGGGTGCTCGATTGCAAGAAAGTTGGATTGCTAAAGATTGGATCCCATTATCTTAAAAGCAATATTTCTTTCAACAAGAAACACTCTCCATCCATGGGTAAGAGGAAGCATGGTCGATATGGTTACGTGGTATAATAAAGATCCCCTTCTTATGAAGGATATTTTAATCACCCCCCTTCTCATATTAGTTGTCAAAAGAACTCTCGCAAAGGTGCAAAGTGGCAGCAGGCATGGCAGGCAGGCTTTAATGACAATCGATCCCCAATGTGTCAGGGCAATTAAGGCCTCAGTGTGTGAGGTACTTGTAATCACATACATGATACTTCGTAGTTGGGAGCTACTACTTATTTTGGCAAATCAAATGATAGTTATGAGCCTAGTCCTTGCACTTGAGGCACATGTTTATCAGAGCATATCAGTGGTGGATGATCTTTTTCATCAGTTAAGCAGCTGGATCATTCAGGGGAAGCAGCAGAGGGCCCACCCTTGTCACTTTGAGACCTCTTCATGACCTCCCTTATCATACATTTTGAGGCATAGTTCATTGCAGCAGAACAGTATAGTTGGATCTTATCTTTTCTTGCCATTCAGAGAAAGCAGTGTCGGCTCAGGTGGATTTCTCATTTGCAATTGCAGACTCATAGTAGGTATATGGTGGAGGTATCATACGGTTTTTATGGTTACTATTGGTTTTCTGACTATGTTAGACTCTGCAGTGCATTTGGGTGATCATTTATTTCTTGGTTTTCAGTAGAACATGTGCTTCGAGTGATATAAGTGTATTTGCTATAGTTTCATATACATGCTTTGTTTTGGGTTAATCCGATATACGTGTATTTGCTATAGTTTCATATACATGTATAGATCAATTCCCTCGCTCTTGGTTCTGTGCTTAGCTTTCCCCACATTATCCATCTCATCCATTTTAGCTATGATATCCCTTGACTTGGACTTGACTGATGAACTTGAGAACCTTCCCCTCTGTGACCTCTTTGTTTGGATGACCTCCATGTTCTCCCCTGGTGTCTCAGCTTTGGAGTGTGTGGCTCTGTCTATACACCTGTCGATCTTTCTTGTCTTGTAGCTCAAGATGATTGAGTGCAGTTAGGTAGGCTTATGTCATCGAAAGTGTATCCCTTAGACACGAAACAAGTTTTCCCATCCTTGAAACTAGCTAGTGGCCAAGGGAGTAGGTACTCATCCTCTGTATGATGTTCTACCTACTTGCCTGTTAAAGGGCAATACTGTGGCAACTCTGTCGGGGCTATGGATGGCAACGAAGCTAAGACCGTGTCATTATTTGGGGCCCAGAGGGCTATCCAAGGCCCGTACCTTTGGAGGCTAGCTAACTAAAGGAAATATGCAGAGCGTGCTTAAATGATATATCCAAAGAAATGCCAAAAGTGAAAGTGAAATGAAAATGCAAAATGCAAATGAAAGTGAAATGTGAAATCCAAATCTGTAAAATAAAGGGAGGCTTGTTAGAGTCGAAAGGGTGCCTTCCAAGCATTTTATCAATTTGTAAGACACTGTGCTTCCCTATTGTTCGTCATTCCAACAAATATCACAGGGACCCCTAAAATCCTTTTCTCTCCAACAGTAAATCGAGTCTTTCCTGTAGTCAATCTCATTTTGACCAAACCTATTACTCCTCATTCCATTTCACCCAGGAGAGCGAGGATTGATTTATAGATTGCATTGCAATTAATTTGAATAAAAGTATGTATGTAGAAATGTTGCTTTTTCCTTGTGTCACATTGAGTTATGATCTTATTTATGTTGTTGTTGTATTGATCACCACTTGTATAGCATGTCTTAACGTTTAGTACTTTGTCAATATTAACCATGATGGGAGTACTAACACCCCCTGCAAGCATCAGTCATGATTATATGCTTATATTGAGTTTTGGTAAAAAATTTACCATATTTTGACTTTTTGACTTGGTCAAACCTCGGTTTAACTTGGCCAACAGGTCAAATATGCAATGACACCCCACTACAAGTTATCAATGTTCATGTAATTCATTATTTTTATAAAGTCTGCAAAAAATAATTAAGCCTATTTTTAATTAAAATCTTGGAGTTTGCTTCACAGAGATCATAGCAGATTGGCTTGGGGTGTATAAGTAATGGATCCCAGTATTTTTTATGTCTCCCGATTCATCGTGTAGCGAAGTCATCATTTCGGGCAAGGCAAGGAAAGATCTAGTTTTGGGCAAATTGAAGATTTATTATGGTTTCCAGCTAATTAATTGAAAATTAAAAGATGGCCATGACTTGAGATGTATGACTTGGGACTAATGAATGGCAAAAGGTGATTTAGGTTATGATGTTATGGCCCCCTAGAGACTATTGACCACTTTTCCTAGCATATTATTATGTTATTATGTCACGTGCTTTATTTCCACCATGGGGGGGCGTCTTTCTCCCTAGAAGGGCAACTTTCTCTCTTGGTTACTTATATCGTGAGCTAGTTATTGATGTAAAAGTGGATCTTGGTTCCATAGGGGTGAATTAAGCCCCCTAGGATGTTATTTATATCTCACATGTATATCTTTCATTGTATATTGGGCTTAGGAGGTAATTCGCCCCCTCACTTAGATTTGATCTAGCTGGATCCATGTGATAAAGTGAGATCAAATCTCCACCATTGATCATTTCATTGTATCTTTTAATCTCAACCGTCCATCAAAAAGTCGGATAGGGATTTGGCTCCTCTCTTAGCTATAAAAGAGAGAGCCCCTCATTTGTAAGGGACTTTTGGCTCTTTCCATTGGTGATTAATAAAAATTTCTCTCTGGGTTGATATGTTCGAATGCCCTTTCTTTCTGAGTTCCTTCTACTACTAAATCTTCAGCATCATTCTATATCCAAACAATATTTTTTGGAGATTGTGTGCTTCGCAGGAGGAGGGCGACTTCACCTAAGGTGAATTGGGGGCGTCTCACTTGACTTGGGCAACTTGCTCTTGTGACAGGGGGTTTTTGTGAATGGAACGATTTTTGCTCTCGCTATCTCATTTCTTCCTTTTCCTTCTCATTGATCATGCAAAATACAATGTTGATTTGTGAATTCCAAGTTGATGATTAGTTTTGGATCTATGTCTCACTAGTTTTTCTGTTGGGGTTTTACAGGTCTATTTCTCCTGTGGATCAAAGCAATTAGGTTTGGAGCTTGTTGGAGCTAGTTGGTGATCTATTTGAGCAAGGAAAAAGGCCCTGATATATCATCTGATGCGACATATGTACTTGGATCTCTTTTAGAATAGCCTTTGGAATCCATTTGTCACGATATAAATTAAATTCAAACCCTCAAAAAATTATTTTACTTGCATGCTTAGTCCTTTCAATTTTTGGCCATCTGGGTATTTTTCAATTTGCAATTGGGAGGCTCCCTAAGCTTAGGCATCATCTCTAGACTCCATTTGAACCCCTAATCAAGGCACTGATCACTTCTACAATTCACTCCAAGAGGGTTTTGGGCCGAATTCACTCAGTAAAAATCTCATCTTGCTTGTTCAAAGCTGAATATATGATCTTTGTGTGCAAAGGAAATTTGTATCTAGGGTTGTCCTCTAAAGTCATCCATCTCTTATCGGAAATAATTATTAAACAATTTGATCATCATCCCAAGGGAACGACATGGAATTATTAAAACCCTAGCATCATAATCATAGATCTAACAAATTAATTAACTATTGAGAATTCCTTGGATTGGATTGCATTTAAATAACCTAGTTAAACCTTAAATCAATCCACCTAAACCTAACTCAATAGTCATTTTTATAGATCTAGAAATCTCTTCTCAAGGTACTCTTACTTGTTAAACCTTCAAGAGTATCCTTAGCAAAAAGGGGTTGAGCATCTAAGCCTAACTTGGGACACCTCCTGTGGCTAGTTTAGTTCACCTTGTGTAGATTAAGAAGCCTAAAGAGAGAGGAAACCTATGCGAAGCGACAACCTATACCATCTTTAGAGGGAAAGGGTTTCTGAGGCATCACATTCTTAATGGCTCCTTGTCTTTGCCATCCTGGACTGGATCTCATTTAGTGACCACTACAGAAATTGTGATAACAGTACTGATCATTCCCCTGCTTCGTCCGTTTTCTACACATGAATTTAAAGCAATGGAGGCCATAAGGGCTTTCATCTTTGCAGTCGATTCTAGTCCCAACAGAGTTAAGAGAGAAGCTACTCTTGCCCTAAGCAAAGAGGAGAGCCTTTGTCTTCAATTCATTTCAGCTAGTTCGTTGCAGAATTTACACCAAGGAAACTTGAAGCTTGAGGAGGACTTGGGCTGCTCAAGAGATTGTGTTCATAAGGACTGGTTCTCTCACCTCCGAATTGACAGAAAAGGCGGTGATGAAAGAAGATATTTCTTGACATAAACGAAGGGTAGTGAAGCTGAAAATTTTGATATCTGGAACCTCTTAGAGCTCCTGTCATGGTGGGAACGATGGCCTTTTGGAGGGACCTGTTTAATGGAATCGATCACAATATGGAACATTTCAAACGCATGCTTAGGGTCGTCTATGAGGGAATAGGAGGTATGCTAAGTGAAGCCAGACAGAACTTGCATGGCATCGCAAATCTGGAATCAAGGATCGATGATTTGGAAAGGCATCTGCATGAGCAAATGGCAATCATAGATGATATGAGGAAGGACTTGAATAGCCTGGTCAAAATGAACCAATGCAGCCACTGTCCAGTGTCAGGCAAGCCCGTCAGCAGAAGCACGGCCAATGGATGAAACTTCAGTGGCACAGCCAGCTCATTTCGGAATTGGAAGGCAAGACTAGTTATGTAGACACAGTCTTTTTTTGTTAAGCATCTCTCTATGTATTTCTGTGTTTTACTTTGGGGTTAGTTCGTTAGAAATTAGAGTAATAGAAATCCAGCAGTAGATGGGAAGCTTGTAGTAGTTTTTGGGAGATATTCATATCTTTGGGATCTGCCTCTTCAGACATTATGGTTTCATTATGAAAAACCTTGGAAGCTCTGTAATATTCAGCTCGTTACAGTCTTTTAATACAAATTCTCTCAGTTTCTGTTTAAAAAAAAAAACAATTCCTGACATGCCATTACTCTATCTAAAAATAAAAGTGTACCTGTCTGCACGAGTTTGACTTCAAAACCATTATTTTAAGGCAACTTGCTATTGTAAGCCAGCCAAATTAATAAGGGAATTTAAATTTTAAAAGTCAAACCAGAGGCCATTAAAGGCTTGGACAAGGCATTCTTGGTTGCCAACAACCAAAACTCTCCCCAGCATTTTATGGCAAAGGGACAACCTGTAATGATTGTCTTTGAGAAGGGTGTGAAATACTCTATACAAGAGGTTACGTATATTGAAAGTCAGAGAAAGGTCTATTTAGCTTCTTCTAATGACCAATCTAGTTGCAATCTAGGTGCTCCCCCTCCCTGATGCCTAAGAGTGAGGCAAACTAAACGGCAGGTCATGAAATTTGGCCTTGTAGCCCTATTTTTATCATCCCTTGTAAATTTTATTTTGATACTAATTCAAAAGGATTGCAAACAGGATAATTCAATTCCAATTTTGTAGAAAGAGTATTTTAGAGAGAGTTAGTTCTTGCTCGTAATTATATTATCCTATTTTCAAAACCATTTCTACAGTACATGAATTTCTCTCAAAAGTTCCCTCCCACTAAATTTCAAAGGATTTGTGAATTAATATAATTTGTGCTTCAAGCAAAGGCCATAAAACTAACTATCAAAAGTGAATTTTCCCATATTTTACCACCCCCTGTGGTGTGCATGTTTGCAGCATTTTTTTAAGAAAAAACTTGAAAGAGGGCTAATTTTTCTTTGGACCTTATGCAGCTGAAACAAAACCATGGAGAAATCCAAGAGTGTGTTTATGCTCTCTATCAATAACTATTGAACCTTGTGATCTTTAAGCTAACTTTGTGCGGAAGCCTACAGGGGTCATTAAATTATCAGCAAGGGCTGCCCATCATTCCAATTCATGGACACAAGCTTAGGTAAAGTCCCTGTGGGGTCTTGTGTCCAAGGCAACATGCAAGTACTGGGCGATTTTCATAGACACTTCTCACCAATGCTCCTAAAAGCCGAAACCAATTTAATTATTTTTTTGAACAATAACATGAATTATTGTACCTTTTATATAAGTCTTAAGATCAATAATTTTCCACAAAAAACTTGAATTATCATTCTGCAACAAATTTGTGAGTTTTTAGATGTGACAATAAGTTTCCCAACCATAGCTACGATTTCAATGTCTGCATTAGCAATGAGATGCTGCCAAAATCTGCAATATAATTAATGAGGTGGAACGGAACATGAGATACATAAGGAACAGATTACTTGAACAAATGCAGGGAGAAACAGCATACAAAATGGAAAGTGACCAGAGGAAATATAGCTAGCAACTCAGAAAGAGGAGTTCTGCCAAATAAGATTGGAGCTATGCCCACCTGGGCTTGATGATTATTTTAGGCTAATGGGCACTGAAGCTTGGTTGCTAAAGTCTGATCATTGTATCAAGTTTTACAATTTAAATTGGATGTACATGATGTAGGACCTGTTACCAGTTCCCTGTTTTTTTTTTCCTGGGAAAAAAAGCATAATTTCATTTCATCTTTCGAGAACAAAATTACATTTTGTAGATACACAACTTGTGTATTCAGAGAGTACCATAAAGGTCCGAACAAAGAAACAAAAAAAGGGACAAATATTCAGTCCCTGCTAACCACATATATCCACATAACATCTGAAGAGATATATCAAGATTCTAACCACATACTGAGATATGGCCCCAAAGTTTCCAGTACATGTTCACAGCAAAAATTCCTACAGATAAATACTGATGTACCATAGGCAAACAGAAAGTTCCAAAACTGCCTTAAAAATAACTGAAAAAGACCACTGAGCCGGTAAATAGAAGCCAAAAAACAGAGATCATGTCTGATCAGCCCTTTCAATGAAGGGTCTATGGTACCAGTTCCCTGTTATGGCTGTATTGCCTCATTTTTTCCATTGAAATATCTAGGATAACCTATTTAGGCTAGCTGGTGCACAGAAATAAACCAGTTTTATTGGCTTCCTTGCCATTTAGACTAGAGTCTGCAAGAAATCCAGTTTACAAAAACCCATATCTAATAATAGAATTTTACAGGTTGTTAATGTTTAGGCATTATTTTGTATGAGTTTGTCAATTGGGTGTAACTGAAGTGGCTGAGAGGAATAGTTGTTTCTTCCCCCACCCAGATTCAAATCCTACTTTGTGACATGTATTGCTCTTCATGAGCTGATTGTTGATGAGATGTTGACCTGGCCTTCAGCCCCGAAGAATCAGGTTTACCCAGGGTGCCATCTTTGGAATCAGGGGAAGTGCCTGGAGGGTTTCCCCTGGAAATGCATTACGCAGAAAAAAAATATATTTTGCAAAAGTTTTCTAAGACCATATGCTGTAGGTGAATTTAATCTACTATAGCTTAAGTATTATTTTTTATGTTAAGCCATTTTGTATGACGAGCATAATACTACCCTATTTGTTTAGCAGAGAGTCAGAGACCAAATAAGAAACCAGCAGGTTCCCTTTAACAAGAAGAGGTGGAGGGTCCCTTTGTAAACCAGTGGAAATTGTTCTAAACCTGTCAGACTGACCACTGAAACTAGTAATACAGAACCTTCAAATATGCATAAGAAGAAGCTTTGCTGCGTCAAGTGCCTGTGAGCCTCAGTATGTCACCAATTAGACTTTAACATTTATGACTCAGGAAAAAGCCATCTTTCATAAATTGTGGCCTACAGTTGGGAACAAGCTCTTGTCAGTCATCCATAACCTAGTATGCTCAAAGATTGTTAACAATTTTGATCCAGATAGAAATGTAGAAAGCAAGCCTAATACTGGTTGTGTTTGACAACGGGGTTTTAATCCCATTCAGACAGCAAAGCTGTTCCAAAAATACTATTTCAACACACGGAAATTAGAAGTTAATCAAATTTGGGGTCAAAAGTGTTTATTGCCAAAAGGTTAAAACAAAAAAGGGGCTGCTCACAGAAGACATCCTCGTGGTCAGGTCATCCTGTCAGCAATGCCAGCTTTTAAGACCAGCCCAAGGATTTTATTGATTTCCAAAAATTAGGTGAGAGAGGGCAGGCCAGATAATAGAATAGAATAGAAGTCTTATTAAAAAATACACAAAGCTAACTGGACTTTGGGAACTGTGGGATAGAAAGGCTCACATCGGATGTAACATATTCATCGGAACTCTGTTTAAATTTATAATTGATCGACTCAATGGAAACCTGATCTAAGTCCCTGTCACATAATTATTAACAGGAAAATTTGGGGAGCTCAATTTCGCCATTGGGATTTTTCCAATATTTTCTAAAAGTGATTCACAAATTCAAAATGAATATTTGTCCAACTTTCAATAGAATTTTTTAAAAAATTGAGAAAAATGGCCCAAATTTTCTAAAATATATTTATCTATATATATTTTAAATTTATCATTGATATTTTAACAACTGTAAAGATTAAATTTATCATTGACATTTTAACAACTGTAAAGATTAAGATTAGCTAGGCTTTCTACACGTACACGAAATTGTGGGCCTTTCATATTTTACCAGGAGCTCTGGCTCTGTCTCAGAAATTCAACACATGCTCTATATAATTTTCCTGAAATATTAAAATATGCATTCCCCAAAACATATTCTGTCTATGGACCAATTAAATCAAGAATTTGACGCAGAAAACAGATTAATCAAAATTCAAAAGCGGCATCTATGTGTTTAGTCGAAATTAAATAAAACGATGTTAATTAACACGAAATTTGGATCTCATACTGAAAATTTACACAAAGACTTGAGACTGGGGAAGCATAAAACAAGAACAAGAGAAGCAAAATCTACAAGACATCCATCGAGTCCTCCCGAGACTAATAGAACTGTTTGTTTTTTTTCTACCTAATCCAGCGACACAAAACCAGATAAAATACCAAAAGGGTTGAGAAGGGCCGCCTCGTACACAAGCTGTGTGGGTTTTCCATGGTTGCCCGTACAAGGAAGGGAGTGGAGGGAATTCGATCCCTACCACCAACCGTAGACGATTTCAGTATACTTGTCCTTCAGCCAGCGGAAGGATTTTCGGAAGGAGCCCTTGACTTTGCCCTCCACTGTGTAGACCTTATAACTAGCCACGCGTTTCCGACGCTTCACTTCGGGATCATTTAAACCCCATACCTTGGAGGATTTGGTCTTGGTATGCTTGTAATTATAAGCCCCGTCCATGTACACGGGGGGCTGCTGATGGCCGCTGCCATATGCATAGGGTAACTGAGAAGCCTGAGGAGGTTGAGGCTGAACTTGAATCTGCCCTCCCCCATTATAGACCTTGGAGGGCACTAAGTCCATACTGTAATCCGACCCCCCATATGTACGAGATCTGTAATCCCCCATGGCTCCCACAAAGGCTTATTTGATCAACACAGATCTGACTTTGGGTCACCTGACAGAAAACAACAACAAGCAAACCATTCATTCATAAATTTATTTTGCAGAAAAACAAAATGCAGGCGGGCAGGTAGAGCGTCATGGGCTTACCTCGAAATGCAGGCGATTGTGGAGGTATTTTGGTGTGAGTTAGTGTCCTCCAAACACAAATAGATGCAACAAACGAGGGGAGGAACGAATGAAGAATCTGCTCTGTTCACATCTGTTAACACCACGCGTTATAAATAAAATATAAAGGAGGCATCTGATTATAACAGAATTTTCAATTTGAGATGTAATTTGGCATGCCAACCACGACCCGACCCATTCAACTTTCAAGCGTATATACATTTCTCGTAACCCACCTATGCAAACAGGTTTGTCTTTTATATATTTTTTATATTATTATTTCTTGCTTTATTTTGTTCGAAAATGATGTATATATTATATGGTATATAATATAAAATAAAATAAAATAAATATTTGTGTTGCGGAAAATGATGTATATAATATATAAGGTAACACATCGTGTATTTTTGTTTCATCAAGTTTATTTTTTATTTAATTATTATATATATATTTTTTAATATTTTTTCTTATTATAATAATAATAGTTATGTTTAAAGCTAAAATGATTTTCCACGTTCAAAATTAAATATACATTGACAATGACAATTCTAGATGGATTGTATAAAGTTGGTAATTCGCCCTATTACAGTTTGTTATAATCTTAGATTTTCACAATCTTGATCCCCGGAGTTGTAGCAAGTAATTTATTTTTCCTTGTTCTATTACGAAAATGTACACTTTATATTTAAAATTTTAATCAATTTTTTATTATATTTATAATAAAAATTAAAGTATTTTATTTAAAAGTCGCAAAACTTATTATAATTTAATTGTTAAATAAACTTATTTATAAAAGTATCTTTTTAGAAAATAACAAAACTTATCATAATTTAAATATCAATAAATAATAAAAACACTTATAATTAACTATTGAGAAATTGTTTAGGGTTTTGAGAGTTGATGATCCAAACCGACCCAAATGGTTAGGGTTCGTTCCCTAGCCACCATCCCCATTATGTGTGGCTTGTGGCTATGGTTGATCGAGGTGTTTTTCTAGTGGTGTGATATCTTGCGGAGTTGCAGGGGCCCTTGCGCAGCGACCCATGGAGACGGGTATTTAGTCTTCTTGTCGCAGTAGCGATAGCGATTTCTATGGCAAGGTGGAGGCCCTTTCGACACAAAGAGTGTCATGGCAGAGTAGCTTGGTGTGGTTCACATCTGCCTTGTGATCAACACCTGTGGATGTGCTCCCTACTGTTTGGTGGTGAAGCCTGCTTTATTATGCTGTCGGCATGTATCCCTCTGTGTGGTGGTTCATGCAGCCAGTTTTCTTGGACTATGCGAAACGTAACAGTCGTTTTTGGGTTTAACGGTTTACTGCCTCTATTGGCTTTCCATTTGCCTCATTTTTGTCCCTCTGCTCTTTTAAGCAATTTTTTGTATGGTTTTTTTGGACATTTTTTATGCCCTATTTCAAGGTGTTATGTTGAAGTTTATGGCTTCTACCTATTATTTGAGCAATGATTTCTGGTGCTTTTGTTCATGTTGTAAGGTCATATGGTCTCTTCTTCGAAAAGATCTCTTCTCTAAAAAATTATGACTCTTTTTGTAAAATATGTTTTTGTTAAAATTAATAAAATACGGTTTTTTTTTAAATGCTCTCCTTAATATAAACTCGCTAGTCCAAATAAAAATTTATAAACACCTCAAATAAAATTAATTTGCTCTTACTTATTTATTTATATATATATGAGATAAAGTGACATATTAATATTTAGTTTGACTAATTTAATCTAATATTGGATTTGTTTTAACAATAAAAATAAATTAGTCTTACTTATTTATTTATTTATATATGTATATATGATAAAGTGACATATTGATATTTAGTTGGACTAATTTAATATAATATTGGGTTTGTTTTAACCATAAGATGGGTTCTTTATTGTCATACTAGTTCAAAGGGTTTCTTTAGGAAACCCTTCTTTACACATGCAAGATGAAGATAAATATGGTTGACTAAGTTTTAAGTCAATTTAGCTTTTGAGAGGATGATAAATATGGTTCAATAAGTTTTAGGTCAATTTAACTTATTCAAAAGTTAGACATATTCTATACAAGTGGTTCACTCGCATTAGTATGGTTATCAATATTTATTATTTATTTATTTTTTATAAAATGTGGTTATTAATATTTATTTTTTTTCTATGATTGTGTATTAAATTTATGTTAATTTGCTTGTAGATATAAGAAAAGTCGTCACCCTTCCTATTTGGGTTTAAATTTTAATTTGTGTCAAATTTTTGTGATAAGTATAAATATTGAATTGTAAAATATAAATTGTCAAATATTTTAATTTTCAAATGAAAAAAAAAAAGAATAAACAAAAACTAAAAAATATTTATTTAATTATTTTAAATTTATTAAAAAATAATTAAAATATGGATTTATCAAGTGCGAAGGGGGTTAATTTTTTTTACACATAAATTTATTTGAGGGTGTAAAGATTTAGTGTTTGCATCTCAAAGATGTGATCAGTGTATGGTAATTCAAGGGTTTTTTAATAGAAACTGAGAAAAGTATATATTAAAGGGGTTATGCACAGCCATTCAGTACAAAATTACAGCAGTAAGAAGATTCTAGAAGGAAAGTAAAAACTGAAACAAAAAATGGCCATAGAAAGGGCCTTCTAGAGCCGCTAAAGTAGTTATTATTCTGAATATTCAAAGTAGTAGTATATATTCGTATAAACTGTTGATTTAGTATGATACAAAAAAACATGAGCTAAATGGATATCATTTAGGTTTGCTTGGAAGCCCCACCAGCTGGGTGGCTGAGTCTTCTTCCAATCTCTGGGCAGCTGCTCCTAGGTTTTCCTGAGCATGACTTCCCTAATTCAGTTGCACCAAGTTCTGGAGATCTTCCTGTATACGGTCAATCTTGCCCATCATCTCTTTCATGTCCATATCATGGTCATCAATTCTTGCATCATGACAATTGATCTGGTTGGAGACATAATGAACAGCATCCACTAGTTGCTTGACCTCCTTTGAATTCTCCACGCTGTCAGTGATTCCAACGGCCATGAAATCTGCCAGACGTTGTATATTGACCTTCAGATCATCAAAACCTTCATTAACACTTCGTTGGACTGGGTCCATACCTCTGCGCTCCATACCAAACACAGAAGGGGGTATTTTTGCTGCATAAACTTTGCCTAAACTCGAGCTGAGGACTTTTGCTACGCAAAATCCCCGAAGATAGGAGAGCCCGCTCAACAGGAAGCTCTAAAATCTGGATGGGACCGACAGACAAAAAGGAGGGCCTGCCCGCAACGTCTCCGAGATGCAGAGAGGAGAAACAGCACCCAAGTTCACCAACAACCGAGCACAAACAGAAAGTGGCACCAGAGGAAGAAAATGCAGACTCAGGGCATGCAGACAGAACGTGGCACCCAAGCTCACCCGCAGCAAGACACACAGACAAGTATGCACCAATAGAGGGCAGAGTCAGGGCATTTGCAAAATCCAGAGGTCGAGGGGAACTAAGAAGCAGGAAACTCGGGAGGGTCATAGGAATCGACCACCCAACAGAGAGCTTGGGAGAAATATGCAGAGGAGACTGCACCTTGTCGCCAGGGGGAAACTCATAATCCTGTATGAACAAAAACAAGTGCTTGGGAGGGAGACGGAGGATAAGAACCCACGGGAGAGCCATAGCACATACGAAAAGATGGACAGGAGCGTGGGAGCTGAGCGCGACGTGATGGCTGGGGAGGACAGCTATAAATGGTGTGGACGGGGCATTAAGGAGGGAAGGTGGTGGATACCACGTGTCCCGACGGTTTATGCATAGGCTGCCAAGAATCAACGCAACCTCCAAAACTATAGACCATTGCTTAATAATTGACCAAATTTCATGATTTTGCATTGGGGGAGAAGGCCTTTGAAGAATATTAGGGAATAGGTTTAGTGCTAACCTCTTCATTATTCAGAGAAACGGAACCTTGAGGGAGAGAGGCACCTAAATTTGCCAATGAATCTTCTTTAGTGTTGTTCTCCGTTAGGATATGGTAGTAGGCAATGCTAGAATGAAGTGGAAGTTGAGTGATCATGTAGTAAAGCCTTCTGCATTTGATGGAGCATGCCAAGTAGCAAGTTATCATTTTGAGAATAACATGTCGTGAGTCCCTAAAGACTAGCAAACTTGAAATGATTCTTTTGTCTAGCATTTCCAAACCTTGAAAGAGAGCCAACCACTCAGCCTCGTTATTGGTCTTGTGTCTCAATCCCCAAGCAAAGGTTTTTACCGTTTGTCCTCCAGGGTCAAGAATGACCCCCCCAACACCTGCCTCCCCTTAAAGCGAGATATGGGAGAGGTTCGTGGATTTGATCTCGTGACCTCCTCCCATCTTAACAAGTGTTTTAACCAATGCGCCAAGGCAGCCACTTGTAGTATATGGTAATTCAAGGTTGAGATGAATCTAAAGTTTATATTTATTTATTTTTTACTTTATTTCTTATTTATTATTAAATTAGTTTGAATGTTTATCACTCTAACAATCTTTGATTAGATTGCAATTTTTCATTGTTGCAATTGTATTTTTCAATGTATAAATGGATTTATGTCATGTCCCCATGCCTTCCACCGGCAAAGAGGACGCGACTCCAAACTTGATCAGACCGGCTAACCGTCCCATAAACATGTACAGTCTTAATATTCGCATAAAACAGAATGCTGAAAGAGAATTGGAACTCGAATATGCACACAGGAATGTCTATGATACACAGATGCATTTTTAATCATCGTACACAGCGGAAAATAACAGCATTTATACATGCGTTCATTCAACATGTCATTTCATTTTAATTAACAGCAAATATAGAATTGCAGAGGTAAAATGTACAAGACCACTTATCTTAAGATGAATTTGCTCTGCAACCAGCTACGTCGCTGCAACGTTCCACCCAACCATAGGCCAGCGTGCTCCTTAATCTCTCAGCAGCGCTGCCACCCCCGAGCTGGGCATGATTCTCCAAGGAATAAGGGAACTAGCAGGCTTACACATAGCCAAGGATGTACGAAACACACAGCCAAGCCCAAAGAGTTGGGTTTATCAGGCCATTAAGGAGTTGGAGAAGGCAGATTGCTAAGCTGGTGAGCTCATCACAGAGCCAAGGACACCTACACCAGAACTAGCCTGACCTCTAAGACACCCATCCACACCCAACACAAGGAATCGGTCCCTTCTCTGCTACACAGTCCCTCAGGCCCTGCATTCCCTTCCAGTGCTATTCAGGGGTGATGGAGAAGAAGGCCAGCCCTCTAGCTCTGTCTGTGTGGTTCCAGCCACCAGGTTTATCAAGCAAAAACTAAGCCCACATCCTTGCTCCCAATACAGTCCGAAGACCAACTATTGCACTCAGGCAATCAATTTAGCTATCACAGCTTAAATCAGGAAAACGAATTCTGAGTCATTCTTGGCCCTATCGTGGCCAAAATGACTCTTCAAACGAATTTACAACAGTCCCCAAAACATAAGAAATGCCACAACTACCATGGCCAAAAACGTGGGAAAACACAGCCCATCCTGGGCAACGAAATCACCCAGAAAAACGTATACAGACCGAGCTGGGGAAGAAATTACAGTTTCCCAACCTGGGCGTGATTGAAAATGACAACGCAGGACCCACGAATCAGTTCGTGAGGGAAAAATACAGCCGCAACATCCACGGTTCCGCAAGGGAAAGAACAACGTGGAAAAACCCAGAAATTCCTGCGCGTGAAGGTAAGAAACGGAAAGGAATACCTCTGCGTGAGAATGCACAGCAATGGAGGCCCTGCGTGAGGAGAAAACAACTCTAATTTTGCCCGTGGGTGCACACACAACAGGAAGGACGCGATTTTGCAGTTCGTGGGTGTTCAGCAAACTCATGGAGCCAAGGAAATGCCTGCGTGAGACCAAAAACGCCAAAAAAAACTATGCGTGAGGATGAACAGCAATGGGGAGGACGCGAAATTGCAAGTCCTCTGCGTTTTTGCAATTCGTAGGGAGGAAGAAGAGTCTCTGTGAAAGATGAGGACGAACAACCCAAAATCGTGGGTAGAGGGTGCGTGTGGGTGAGGACTGACAGTCCTGCCACCCCAGCCCCCAAAATCATTAACTGCTTCAACCACCAGCAGTAATTCTTCAATGAGAGTGGTTGGAAATAAAAACAAGGGAATAAGACACATGGGGTTTTTCTCCTTTTGGTCAAAGTTGGACAAATCCCCCCCCTTACCTCCTTATCCTTGGGAAAATCATGCCCCATTCGATTTAGTTGCCGCGACCGTAGCTGGTTGTGTTCATTTTAATTAATTATAGATGCATATTTACATGATGACCAATACAATACATGCCGCATGCCCCGATATTCAATTGGCGATGAAATTAAACCCAAAACATAGCATAACCGATCAATGGTGGAGCCTTGGCCTTTAGCTCCACACCATGATCATTACAATATATACATCATATACATCTAATGTAACGGGGTCAAAACCGGGACATTACAATTTAACACCCTCAAATACCCCTTAATGCACCCACGTTTTGTAATATCAATAACTTATATTTGCAATTCTAGTAAATCTTCTCTATTTTTAATCAGATTTTAGAAAAAAATCGTAATAAAATATAACCTAAATATATCCAAATCATACCATGTTTAGAGTATTGCGTTATTATTTTGTGACATATTTTTTTTCCTCGGAAAAATTCATAATTTTATTGCAATATTATTTTGTGACATATATTATATTGAATCTAACGATTAATTATATGTATCTTCTCGTAGGAGGTCATGGATTTTGATATTATTATTTCTTGTTTTATTTTCTTCGAAAATGATGTATATATTATATTGTATATAATATAAAATAAAATAAAAAATATTTGTATTAGGGAAAATGATGTAATATATACAGTAGTATTTTTGTTTTATCAAATTTATTTTTTATTTAATTATATCTATATATATGTTTTTCTTATTAAAGTTTTTATTTAAAGCTAAAATTATATTTTTTAAGTTTGAAATTAAATATACATTAACAATTTTATGTGGACCATACAAATTATAACAAATTTGGTAATTAGTCCAGTTTTTTATAATCTTATATTTACAAAATCTTGATCCTCGGAGTTTAAACAAAGCGTAATTAGTAATTTATTTTTACTAATTCTATTATGAAAATGTATTGTTTATATTTAAAATTTTAATAATTTTTTTATTATATTTATAATAAAAATTAAAGTATTTTATTTAAAGATGGCAAAACTTATTATAATGCAATGGTTAAAAAAACTTATTTATAAAAGTATTTTTTTAGAAAATAATAAAACTTATCATAATTTAAATATCAATAATTAATAAAAACAACTATAATCAACTATTTAGAAATACTTTAGGGTTTAGATTTTGAGAGTCGATGATCCAAACCGATTCAGATGGTTAGGATCTCTTCGCTAGCCACCATCCTTATTATGTGTGGTCGATTGAGGTGTTTTTCTAGCAGTGTGATATCTTGTGAAGTGGGGGAGGGGGGGGGGGGGGG
>LPNX010146925.1:162384-275583 GCA_001517045.1 Pseudotsuga menziesii
CACCAGCAATGATAATGTTTTCTGGTCTTTGGAGGCTTAAGAACGATCCAATAGATTCCCAGCAAACTTTTTTTTCTGCTAACAAGATTGGAACATAGAGATTAAACATACTTACACAATGACCAGAGTCTTTGTGGATGAGGTTGGTGTAGATCCAGTGCGTGGTATTGTGAACAGAGATTAGCTCATATTTGGAGGAGTCCCAGAAGGTGGCAAGTCCTCCCGAGGCTCCCCTGGAGCTGACAGCTGTTCCCGGGCCTTTCTTCCAGAATGTATTTCCAGCATGGAGGGCAGAACCTTCCTCCATTTTTGTCTCCTGAACAAGTAGGATCTCTGGTTTGTTGATTCTTACTAAATCTTTCATTGCTTCAACTTTCTGCGGACTGCCAAGACCTCTACAGTTCCAGGAGATGTACCGCATTATTTACTTTTGGAGGGGATGGCCCCTTTAGAGGGCTGGCCATGCTTGGATCTGGTGTTCACCATAGCTTTGAGAGTTAGCTGGGATCCTTGCAGAATATCTGCATAAGACCTTTCCTCCCTTTGTTTTCTGTTGGATTTCTGGCCCCTTGTCTTCTTGATTGGGGTAGCATACGAGCTTCCGGATTCGGAAGATCCATCATCATTGTCTCCTCCTGGATCAGAGTCCATGGCTGAAGGATCTGCTTCTGCTTCTCTTGAATCTCCACAGGTAGAGGAGCTTCTAGCTAATGGGTGTGCAGGTTCTGGCTGGAATTCTCCGGGCTCCAATGCATTTCCCCCTTGGCTGTCTTGCGTTTCCACTGGATTAGCAGATTTAGTGCCCGAGGATTCTTGAATAATAATTACTGGAGGAGCTTCTGGGGCGTTCGTAGAAGGGGGGCTTTCTCCATAGGCCGTAGTAACTGGTTGCAACTCTGGAGAGAGAACGGGATCCTTCGGAGGGCCTTTTGGGTCAGATTTCAAAGCGTTGCTAGGTCCTTTTTTTTTCTTTCGATTGGCTTGCTGGGGCCCTTGCCTTTTTTGACCTTCTGCCAACCTTCACCTTCTTCTTCCGTTTGTGCTTTTGGGCAGCTGCGTTGGAAGTGGCCATGCTCATGGCAGAGCCGACATTTAAACGGTAGTTGTTCATAATCGAGTTTCTGGAAATGAGACCATGATCCTACCGAAAGTTTGACGGCTTCTGGGAGTCCCGCCTCCAGATCAACTTCAACACAAATTCTAGCACAGGAGTACTGGCCTTTATTGTCTGCTTTGTCAATGTACCGACCTAGGGCATTTCCTATTTTTTCCAGGGCCTGGACGTTCCAGCAATGGATCGGTAGATTGGGGAGCCTTACCCACACCGGGACCTCTTTGGGGACGTCGACTGTAGGGTCAAAGTCTGGGGTCCACCTGTTCAGATAAAGTCCTTGGGAACCCATGAAATAGGGACCACTTCGGAAGATGAGATCACGGTCCTCTTTTGAGATGAATTCGAATACGAGAATCCTCTGCCAACCGGGTAGCAAGTGACACTGTTCTTCAGATGGGGTCTCCAATTACGCTGAATCCAATCATCCGTGGTTTTAGGAGAGGGCCAGAGCCCCATGAACTGGCCAACCAGGCCTCTTTCAGCTAGTGCCAGGGCGATTTTCATGGAGTGCTCCTCAGGCAAGGCAATTTCTGGAATAGAGTCAAGTTTTTTAACAAATTTCGGGGCCTCTTTGGTCGCCTGATTCAATCTAGTAGGAGATAGCAGTTTGTTGAAGGCGTCTTTCGCATGAAGAGAGGAGGAGGGAGGGGGATCCCCTCCCCCTGGACCAGCCATGGCGGCAGGCAGGAAATCAACCCCAAACTGGCCAGATCGCAGATGAGACGCCCTCAGGTTCAGATCGCAGCTCGCCTCTCCTCTCGCACGCTCCGTCTATCACAGTCGCAGGGATTTCCTTCCGAGGGCACTATTGTTCCTTTAAAAGCAATGTTACTGAATCATTTTTATGATCATTTTGTGACATATGTTATAGTGGATCTAACGGTTAATTATATGTATCTTCTTGTATGAGGTCATGGATTAAAATACAAAGGGGAGTAGGGTATGTACACCCTTGCAGACTTTAGCAATCAAATCGTTGCACATAGGGGGTCCCTTGTCCCCAAAACAAGGAGGTTGTAACACCCCGATTTTGACCTCAAGGGCGAGGGAATGTGTGCCCCGGTTTCAACCCCATGGTATTGAATTGCATATGATGTAAATAGAGTTAATAAATCATGGTGTAGAGCTCAAGGCAAAGGCCCCGCCATAGATTTAGTGTTTTATGTTTCAGCAATTAAAATCGATGTCGATGGTTTATGTGTTATCTGGGCACAATATATTTTGAGACATCATGTAAAAATGCAAATTAATAAAAATACCACAACTAGCTATGTGCCGCAACGTTAAAGAGATGGGGGCATGATTTTACAAGGAATAGGGAGGGAGAAACATTCAAACCTTTGAGCCAATGGGGAAAAGCCAAATGTCTAAGGGAGAAACCATAAAGTTGTCAACTACCCATTTTGTCTTTTATGCCCAGTCATTTAGAATTGGTTGGGGAAAGTTAATGCATGGGGATGGGAAGAGTATGGGAGTCAAATTCCAATTTAGGAAGCCACCCATTTTTGGAAAACATGTTTTTGACTTCTTGGGCAAGTAAATGCTTGGAAATGCATGCCCAAGCCATTATTCACCCATGTCTTTTATTCCTCACCCATTCTCATTCACGTGGAGGCTCTCTCACGCCGCTAAAGCTTGTTGAGCTCTCTCTCCCTCATGATTTGTTGTCGTTTCTTCATTTATCCATGCCCAGAATTCGTTTTCTGTGTTGCTAGGTGAATGGGAGGAAAGGGGCCACGATTTTGGGGTTTGAGGAGGCCGTTTTTCCCCTTTGAGCAAGTTGGGAGCTTCCCTCATGTTTTTCTGCATTTTCCTTAATTTCTCCAAGCCGAGAAACCCATTTTTGTTTTGTTCAGTGAATGGGCAAAGGAGACCCACGATTTGGGTGTGTATGGAGGTCGGTTCAGCTCCTACAATGCCCATAAATGTTTGGTGAAAATGTGTTTACCTCACAGGGTGTTTTCCCCATTTTACCGAGTCATTTTTGGTTGCAAAACCGTTTTTGGTAATGCCCGACGGATGGGAGAATAGATCCACGATCTGAGGGTTTTTAGAGGTCATTTTTGCCTTAGTGAAGCCATTGAACGTTCCCTAGAATCTTATTGCTCACTTAGGGTGTTTTCCCCCAATTTCCATTTCCATTTTTGGTTCACAGGACGTTTTGTCCATACCCAACAATTGTATTTTGTTGTGAGTACTTCCTGGAGTTGCCTTGGCTAAGTAAGTCCAAGGAACCCATATGTTAGATGGTTGACTGTGTTGAAGGTGATTGTGGGCTTGGTTGAGTAAGTCCAAGGACCCCATGTTATTGGTTGTTTCCCTAGCAGTCTGAGAAAACCCCTCAATTAGATGGTTGACTGTGTTTGATGTGAAGGTTGGCTTGGCTGAGTAAGTCCAAGGAACCCCCATGTTATTATCTTATTACCTTAGCAGCTTGGGAACCCAGTTGTGTACTGGATTGGCTGGGCAGTCTGTGAAACCCAACTGTGCGTTGGCTTGACTGTGTGTGTATGGTCTTGTTGTGTGTAAGCATGTTGTTCCCTAGTTCCTTGTGGAAATCATGCCCAGCTCAGGGGTGGTAGTGATGCTGAGAGATTGATGAGCACACTGGCCTATGGTTGGGTAGAATGTTGCAGCGACATAGCTAGTTGTGGGCCAACTTCTTTTCAAGATAAGTATTCTTGTGTAATTACCTCTGCAACTGTATTTGTTTTACGAATTAAGATGAACATGTTGAATGCTTGAATGAATGTGTTTTCTTCTGTTATTTATTTCATGTATGCATTATGCATCTCTATATGTATTTAAGCCAATACATTTTATTTTTATATGTTATGGCGCTAGATTTCCGGTTTGATAGCAACAACAGTGTTGGTTGCGTCCTCTCCATTGTCGGAATGAGGGGAGGGGATGTGACAGTGGTCTCATATACCAATTTGGTGTCTAGCTAAGCCATTAATTTAGAATTATACCATCATAGATCCATTTTAAAAGAGGATCTACCAAGCGTCGAGAGGGATCAAAGGTGCAAAGCCCTTTTTAGAGTTTAAATGTTGAGGGAGGGTTTTAATTTGTCTAATTTGTGTAGTTTTATATATATGTCGTTATAAATGTTTTAAATCTAATTTGAGCCAACATGTTGTTTTTTATAATATTTTTTTAAATGACATGTGTTAGCTCTATGATGAGCACAGAAGGACTTACACATCCCCTCTCCAGGCTGTAGAATGCGCCTCTTATTATTATTATTATTTTATTATCAACCCATCTCTCATAACAATAAACTTGATGGTGATGATGATGTATTTTTACATCCTTTAGACCAACTTGGTTTGTAAGATTAAGACAAAGAGAGTGAACCAAAAAACTAAGAAATCAACCAAATTATGATTTCAAACTATACTTTTAAGCAATTACTCCAACCATAATAATCTCTAGTTAGACGAAGACCTTGTGATGTAGGGGCATCGACCTCCTTCTTAATCAAATTGGAGCAAGAGGCTTCTAGCTAAGAAGACATGATCCTCATGTACATATATTCAAGCATCTAGAAAATTGATTAGTTAAAAGATAAACTTAAGAGTTATTTTAGTAGGTAGTTGTAATTAGCAGGCAGTTGGAGTTTTGTTAAGATTTATTGTAATCTAAAAGTATCAATTTCTTTTAATATATTGTAAGCCTACGAGCATTTAGAAGTAGGAGGGGAGTGGCTAAGAAAAGTATGAATCGGGCCATAGGGTGAAGACCAGAACGAGAACGTTTTGAGTATATGTACATACAGTTTTGTTAATGAAACGAACTTTTCATGAGTTGATTGTTTACGTGTATGTGAAATTAATGGATTTTAGTTTGTGTGTATTTGATTTGACGAGTATAATAGTTATGTGTAATGAATTTGCATTCAAATAGAAAAAGACTGAGTGGGATCTCTGTATGTTATTCCAGTTCTAGAAAATAAGGTAAAACCCTTTGGGAGAATCAATTTGAAATCAATTTAAAGTGGAAAATGTTAAAAGTTGTTGTTATGAGTAAAATAATAAATAATAATCAATAAAAAAATATAATTACTAAAAGAACCAAGAGTTGTGACTCTTCAAATAGGTATGCATAAGTTATATTTAAAGTAGGCTTATCATTGTATTTTATCATCCGTTCAATTATTATATATTTATACATTATTATTATGAAGATGGAACATCTTCCCCCTTAGTATCCGAATACGGATTCTCCATTACACTCGGATACGGTGTAACATTGGTATCGGATACGGGCTACCTGATTACAACCGGATAAGGTTGTACCATTGGTATCAGAGATTTTCGCTCCTCCTACACTAAGCTCATATTCGACTCTTTGACCTTCAATCCTCCCCCTTTCGCTGCCATACCCCCAAAACCTCATGTAGCCCACGTATCTGGTTTCATTCCTTATAATCTTCGTCCTACTTTCTCCTACACTCCACTCACCTGCAAACCACAGTACTCCATTGCCACTCCTCTTCTAGTGCCTCCCATCCATCCTGTACCATGCACAACCCCTTCCACGCCCATCCTTCTCTCTCCCTCCCGACTACCACAAACCCACATCCACTTGCTCCATCTCCTGCGTCCATATCCCACCTACTCTCAATGCCCGCTATCCTCCATGCCTATGTACACTTCAGCAACCACTTGACCCACCTCTCGGCTCCCTTCACGCCACCTCCACACCTCCCATCTCCCAACATCCATTCCTCCCACTCCAACACACTGAATCTCACCCCTCCCCTCGCGCCTCCCCTTCCCTCTCCTACACGCTACCACCCCCACTCCCACCTGCTCGACCATAACCCGCCTCCACCTGCTCGCCCCAAACTCCAACCATCTATCGTCATGCCTCGTTGCTCTCCTCTCTTCTACACCTTTCCCACATCATTGATCCCTTCCATCGCTCCTCCTTTTGGTGCTCCCTCGGTAGCCCTTCCATCGCTCTTCCTCTCGGTGCTCCCTCTGCAACCCTTCCACCATCCATCAATTTCCATGGAGTCTTTCAACCCCTCCAACAACACAAAACCTAATTTCCACATTCAAATAAAAAATAATAATAATATTATAATATTGTATTATAATATTACAAAAGTGCAAATTACTAATAATAATAATATTATTATTATTATTATTATTAAATATAATAATAACTTTCTTACTTCGAAATCCAAAACGTCCTTTGTACAACATCCATGGCATCTTATGGTGAAGAATTCTTGAATCTCCTTGAGAAAATCCTTAAGGACATAGATGAAATAAAAAAATCTATTGAAGAAACATTTAAAGGAAATGAAGATGGATGTGAAAATAGCGTAGAACAAGTCACCCAAACTAATGTAAAAGATGAAGATACAATATACCATTATGCCATCCCCGATGAGAGTAATGTCATCGATCAAAATAATATGCAAGACAAAGATATAACATACCCTAGTAATGAGGAAAATGACAATGAAATATTTGACAAGAAGAAAGATTATCCTCACTAAGATTGTGATAAGAGACAAGTCGATGTTGCTAACAATAACGATAATCAATGCATTGACAATAATATCACAATAACAAACGCACGAAGGGAATATGCCATCACAAGGACAACTATAAAGAACATCAATGAAAACAACTATAATATCTATCAGACACAAGATAAGACTAGTTTTCTTGTGAGCATTATAAGCACAAAGAACCCGTTTAAGGGAACTGACACAGAATATGCTAGGAATGACAACACAAAAATAGTTAAAACAAACAATCACACAAGTGGTAAAAACATAAAGAAAAATTCACTAAGTTCATACTTAATGCAAATTCCAAGACCAAATAATCAAAATGAAGCAATGTATGTAATCAAAATTGCAGGTCTCAAGAATTCGGTTTGACACAGAGCAAGAATAAAAAGACAACATGAACAAACTTAGCTTTGAGGACAAAGCTTTCCTAAGGGGAAGGCAATGTTATGAGTAAAATAATAAATAATAATCAATAATAAAATATAATTACTAAAAGAACCAAGAGTTGTGACTCTTCAAATAGGTATGCCTAAGCTATATTTAAAGCAGGCTTATGATTGTATTTTATCATCCATTCAATTATTATATATTTATACATTATTATTATGAAGATGGAACATATTCCCCCTTAGTATTTGGATACGGATTCTCCATTACACTCGAATATGGTGTAACATTGGTATCGGATACAAGCTACCTGATTACAACTGGGCAAGGTTGTACCAGTTGCGAGAATGGTGTTATTGCAGAGAGCGTTACTGTATTTTATTGTTGTAGGAGGAAATTGGTGAAAGGATCGATTTCACACATGAGAATGATTGACTTAATGTCTGTGTTGGAGCATTGAGGGAGAAATGAACCCAACCATGGATTATGGGTTGGGAATAGCAATTTACAAAAATCGTAATGGAAGCGAGGACTTATAGAGGGAACACATGACTTAGTCTCATAACCATAATATCGTTGAACGTGATCACTTAAAGGGAATAAATTGTTGTGGAATGTTGTGTGGAAGAGATAGCATTAGCACATGGTAATTATGTTTGAGATGAGAGTGTCATTATTAAATGGTTTAGGAGATTTGATGTATTGGGAAGGAGACCCATTATAAACCCCAGGTGTTGTAATGTTAATTTGAGTGTGCATAGAATTGTTGGAGCAGTTGTTTGAAGTGTTAAGAAAGAAAGTTGGTTATGTTGAAGACATTACAAGGAGTCTCAATACCTAGAGGATGCAATGCAAGAAGTGTGAACTTGTGTTGAAACCGAGCGAGAAGAAAGTGCCCAGGAACATTGAGATTGTAGGTGTGATGAAAGTACAAAGAATTTTGAATCTTGAGTTGGTATTAAATTTGTTGGAAACATCGTGGAGCTTTGTGGTGCTGCCAAAGAGAGAGAGAAGGTGTTTTGGTAGGTTGTAGGTGAAAAGGTCATAAATAGAGTAATTATGTTCCACACTACAGGCTTGGCTTAATCATGTAGTTCTGTATTTCTTCTTTTATAGTTGGGTTAGCTGTGTTTGGCCACATTGGGTTGAAGATATGAGTCTAGTCATTAATAGAGGGAGATGGAACATTGGATTGCCGGCTAAAGAGTTTGTTATTGTTTTAACTTGGGGTGTGACGGGTTTGTCTCGAAGCCTGCATCATTTTTGGTATCAGAGCACAGTTGCTCTTGGGGATGAAAGAAGAAGTGTTGCAACACCAATTTGCAGGGAAAAAAGGAATTTCAGTAAAAAATCACCACTGAAAATTGTTGGAGAAATGGCAAGTGGATATTGTGTTGGTTGTGGAGCCTGATCTTCTAGATTCAGAGATGTTATTGTTCTGCCATGTTTGTACACTAGTTTTATTGTACGCTTGTCACAACAAAGGGGCGCATGGGGGGCATCTTCCCCCCACAGGGGTCTAGGGGCCAGCGGTTCCCCAGCGAGGGTTTAGGGGTGAAACCCTTGAAAGAAAATTTTGGGATGTTTGTTGGCCACTAGTTTACGGGACCATGGTATTGGGTGGCTCATGGTATTTCCCCATGGTAATTCCCCTATAAAATGAAAACATTTATAATGTGGTTGTGTATTGTATTGTAGCATTGTAAAATAGATCTCTATGGTTGTGTGAGAGAGATTGTGAGAGAGTGAATAGGAAGTGCAATGGGTTTGTTGCAGGTTGTATCCCTTCATTTTGTTGGACAGTATAATAATAAATGGACTACCAATTTTGTTGATGTAATTGTAACTTCAGAATGTATTCATCCGTATTTCTTATCTATTGTAACCCGATGTTAATTCCAGGATGTATTTGAGTCATGTCATACCCCGATGTTTATTTCGGGAAGTTTCTATAATGAGAAAGTCATGTCAAGTCATTGTGGGTAACCCTCTTATTGGTCAAGGGTTAAAGTCCCCACAGTTGTGTGGCCCTTGGGTTATTAGACTATCCTAGTGAAGTCAACCCTAGGTGAGTCATTGTAAGTCGGGGCAATAGTCCCCACCATTGTGTTACCCTCCTATTGGTCAGAGGAGGCAAAGTCCCCACAAGTGGTGGGGAACTAGGGTTATTAGACACTCCTAGAGATGTCGGATCTAGTAAGTAATTGTTAAGTGAGGCCGACATGATGGAGTGCACTTTAAGTGAATGGAAGAATATAAATAGAGAGCGAGATCCTCTCTATTTATCACTTGCAACACACATCACTCACTCACTCAAGTGTGGCGCCTAAGTGAGGAAGGAAATACACTGGGACTAGACAAGAAGAAGACTACTGCTGTCGGGAGTGCATCTTGTTGTTCTCTGGTTTTGCCATTTTGTGTTGATTCTATCTTTGAGGAAGTTGCAGGGTTTTCTCCTTTATGGTTTCCCCGAGGAAAACTCTTTGTGTCTCTTGTCTCTTGTGATGTGCTTATGTTTTATTGTTGTGCTTGTTATTCTCTCAGTGAAAAGATCCTAAGATCATAATGCTAGCTTATATGATGAAAAACTAACATGGGATCAGAGCTAACCTGAGAAGAAGACATTGTGCAGCTGTAGAAGCTAGGGCTTCTTAATTTTTTGGTCTCTCTCCACAATCCATCAGCAAAAGTATGCTAGGCTGACTCTCCATTGAAGGGTGCATCTTTCTGTCGAAGCGGAATTCAATTCCGAGCATTTTCAGTTTTCGATGTGGAAATTAGGGCTTTCTACAGAAGAGGAATTTTTGAGTGAGACCAGAATAGGATTGTTCTCCTCATCAAAACCAAATTTTAGAGACCTGGATCAAGAAATTTGGTTGGGTGAAACTCCGGGAAAGTCAAACCCTAGTTTGATCCTGAGCTGGAAAAACCCTAAATACTAAAATTGATAAGTTTTGGCACAGTTGCTATATTCTGAGGTTGGCGATGTCTCAGAAGCTAAAAATTTTAGGGTCTGAAGATAAACTCCTGAAGAACATTGTGTCCAAAATTCAGCCTCAGATTCGCTATACTCCGGGAGATATGATCTCTCAAAGTTAGGGTTCCGACCTCTTCCCGAAATCATCCATAAACAAGACACCTGGGGAGAATTGCAATATCTTGGGCTACAGAGGTCCAAATAGAATTCCTGAAGATGTTCCAGAAAGGGCACAGACTTTAATTTTTTTGGTGTGAATATCAGAGTCAGAAGATGAACTAGTGACACGTGGCATGCCGTACAACTTCACTGTTCTGAACAGTCCTGTAACAGGTCACCTTGGGAAAAGTATCATAAATCCCAAATTATGAAACCAATTCTGATGCAACCTATGGTGTTGGATCAAGAACATGCGAGGTTACCTCAGTGAGAAATTTCAGACACAAAGTAGCAGTAATTTTGGAGATATAATAGAAACAGTAATAGACATTTATGCAGAAGAAATTGGAAAACTAGGGCTTCCTGTTCCGAGAGCTTCCCTCCACTGTTTACAGAAAAGGAGTACATTGGACAGGACCATTTGAAGAGATCTATCTGTCTATCCAATAAGATCTAAAATATTCCAAGTTTTTAAAATTAGGGTTTCTATGACAAACCCTAGATCAGCTAGCTCCGGAACCAAGACGGACACCTCAAATCGGTAAGATCTAATCCTTTGCTATTTTCTTTTGAGGTTCTCATTTCAAAGTGATCTATCACATCAGTTTGATGATAAGCTTGGTGAAGTTCACAACTTCCAAGCATAGAAGTATTTGATCTCTCTGAAGAAAATGGATTGGACACCTACATGAGTATAGAGGTTCCAGTTCCAGAGGGAGATAAGGCTAGAAGCCTTACACAAGAAGAACTTGGTCAAGGCCAAGAAGATCATGGTTGATTCAGTCATGGATCAGTTTTTACCACAAGTGTCTTCCTTAAAGACACCAAAGATGTTTGATTCCTTGACCAAGCTATTTGAAGGGAATAACATACATCAGAAGATGACCTTAAGAAACCAATTGAAGAATGTGAAGATCCAGAATGCAGAGACCATGCAGTCATAACGGTCTTGTAAATCAAAGAACAACTTGAAGTGGTAAAATAAGAAGTGAAGAATGCAGAAGTGGTGATGGCCACCTTGAATGGCCTCCCAGGATCGTGGAATTCATTCATTCAAGGAATGTGTTCCAGAAGGAAGTGATTAATTTCAGTAGACTCTGGGAAGAGAACTCACAAGAAGAAGAAGCTCGAGAAGAGAAGGTGGGAGCAACTGAAGATCAAGCTCTTACCATCCAAAGAAGATCCCTCAAGCAATGAGGAATATGAAGAACTCAACTCTTGAAGAATATCTTATCCACCTTAGCATTTGAATAAGAAACGATGCTATCATGAATGAAGAAGACGATGAAGCTGAAGACTCAAGAAGGAGTATACCCACGAAACAAATAAAGATAAGTATTCAATTGTCATTTCATTGTTTTGTTATGCATTTGTTTATATTTAGTTAATGTATTATGCATGATAGGATGTTTGCATTAACGACAACATACTACTAATATGCATGTGATGGGTAAGTAGCTCATGGTGCTATACAAATTCTCCATTGCTACTTATCTAGAATGAAACCTCTTTGCTGACATGTTGGATTAGTGCACAATCTCAATGTTGTCCTAGTAGAGATGGAAGGCATCTAGAAAGTTTCAATGAGATATGGATGAATGTTGTATTGGCTAAAGTAGTTGCATGATCATATATTTATGCATAAGAACTTGCCAGTATAAATATTCCTTATGAAATGTTCTAACCATACAACCACATTTGACTTGTAGGAAAGATCGCATACATAATCGCCTACAAGTAAAGAAGAATGAAGACTTGTTCCGAAGAACAAGTGACGACAGTTCAAAAACAAAGAATAATATGATGAGTGCAGTGACATCATTGATGCAGAACCTTCCAGCCACCAAGAAGAAAAGGAAGACCAGTTCAAGAAGAATGATGTCAGGGTGCAGTATCAAGACCTGAAGAGAAGTTCATAGCTCCATCATGCAGTAGATGGAAACATCGTGGGATACAAAGCAAGATTCATAGCACGAGTGTTGTAAAGGAAAGTATCCTATGGCTAGGGTTTAAGAGGCCATCAACGTACTGGGGTTGAAAGAGAGATGCACAATGTTCAGCAAGCATATAACAGCAAGTTTTAGAGATGAGAAAGATCCACACCTGAATAACTGAAGGCTGGTCCAAGCTTTCTCTTCAATCCTCTTCTTGCTCCTCTCGCTCCAAGAGACCTGCAAAACAAGTTATACCTTCCTCAAACCATTATGACCACATATAAAGAAATGATAATCAAATAAATCTGAAATAATAATCTGAATAACATCATCATATGATCATAAACAGAGATTCAATCACACATTGAACAATGATTTGGGAAGAAGAAGGACATCACATCTTTATTAATCTTGAAAACAAGTACAAATATACCTTCTCTTCAAGTTTGGCACCTCACGAAACCTTGATCTGGATCTGCTGCTTCTCTTCTCCAAAGAACTCAGCCTCCAAGCTCTGCAACACAAGGGGAAGACCTCCAGGGAAAAGGTGTAGGCAAAGAGAGTCCCGATTCCTCCAGCATAACAATGCATAAAATCCAAGTCCACCTCATGGCCTTCCCTACCTCTATTTATATGGGTGAAATAAGGTAGTTCGAAGGTTAGAGAAGTTACAGCAGTTAAGGAAATCCAGTTATATGACATAACTAATCTCTACTTAACGCGTGTTTTAAAGTTTAAAATGTTAAGATACACATGCGCGGGTCTTCAGTAGAGCAACCCGCAAGTGATGCGCGACTATATAGAAGAGCAACCCGCGCATACAAGGATGCGCGACTTGCTACAAGGGAGACTCGCGATTGATGCGCGAGTTGTCAATATATAGAGTCGCGCATACATCCTAACATGGCTAAATGGCAAAGTAACTGGCAAGGTAAAGGCAAAAATGTATTCCATAATAAGCACAGCTATAGTATTCTAGGCAAACCTCAATCCATAAGTGTCCTTTTGCGTTCCAACATAAGGAAAGTCGACACTCGGACGGAGAGGTGCCATTCTGGTGTATAACAACGAGGCTTCTCACGAAAAGAAGGCATAGACTACGAAGAAACATTTACAGCTATTAGAACTAAAGTCACATGACATGCATAATCATGTGTGCAAATGAAAGAAGGCCTTGTACGAGTTCAGAAGACACCCATGGGATAACACATACATGATGAGCTTGATGAATATCGTAACCTTTGCTACAAGGTTGATAAAGGATGACAAGCTCACAGATGGATGTGAGAAGAACTTTTGAAAAAGTTCAAAATAGAGGATCTTGGTATCCAATGATCCTAGATGGATACTACTTGTCACTTCAGTACAGAATGTTTCAGTGCATAGAGTACAGAAGACAGAGGGAGTACGATGCTTCACTTCAGAGGGAGTGACTACAGAAGATCCTGAGGTTCGACATGATTTGACAGGATGGATAGATTACTGATGACTCTAGGCTTTACTAAGAGTAAAGTGGATTCCAACCTTTGCTTCAAGGTTGAAGGCGGAAGACCAGTGATGCTCCTGTTATATGTCGATGCACTATTTTCTAGGCATGGAGGTGTGGACAAGGGAAGTATGCAGTATAGATCCTGAATAGGTTTAGGATGATGGACTGCATGACCACACCTATGGCATCGAACCTGAAGCTATTGAGTGATGCTTCATCAGAGACGGTTGATGCTACGATGTATCATCAGATGATTGGTTCCTTGATGTACCTGAGACCAGATATTTGCTTTGTTGTGAACACATTGAGACATGTTCACCTGATGGTTGTAAAGCATGCAGGGGTACAATTGATTATGGGCTCAAGTACGATGCGAATCAGAAGATTAACCTGGAGGATTATGTTGATTCAGATTGGGCAGGCAGTGCCATCGACAGGAAGAGTACTTCAGGATGTTGCTTCGGTATGGGATCAGGTGTGATCTCTTGGTTTAGCAGGAAGCAATCCTGTGTGGCACTGAGTACAGATGAAGCAGAGTATGTCGCAGCTTGTTCAGCTAGTTGTGAGGCAGTATGGCTGCAGAAGCTACTGTCTGATATATTTGATCTCCAGTTGGATGCTACTTGTATACACTGTGACAACCAGAGTTGCATGAAGTTGTCAGAGAATCCAGTGTTCCATGACAAGTCGAAGCATATCGAGATCAAGTATCATTATATCAGGGATATGGTGCAGAGAGGAGCGGTGAAGCTCCAGTATGTTGTGACGGAGGAACAGATAGCTGATGTGTTGACGAAGCCATTAGCCAGAGTGAAGTTCGAGTACTTCAGGGAGAAGCTTGGTGTTCTCCAGATCGAGGTTTCCTCCAAGGGAAAGTGATGAGTCCCAAAGCCATTCTGATGAGTAGGTAACATATAAGGGCTGAGCCATTCTGTCATGGTGAGAGGATTCAGTTCCTTCCATGTCAGATATGAGTGCTGAGATCCAAAGCCATTCTGACGAGCAGGTCAGATGTAAGGGTTGAGCCATTCTATTATGGTGAGAGGATTTGGTTCCTTCCATGTCAGATATGAGTGCTGACTGCCATTCTAGGAATGGAGGCACCTGGTCAGTTACCAGTAACACTCAGTCAAGGACTGAGAGAGCCATTCTAACGAGCAGGTCAGATGTAAGGGCTGAACCATTCTGTCATTGCTAAAGGATTAGGTTCCTCCCATGTTAGATGTGAGTGTTGGCCATTCTGTCGAGTATGACAGATGTAAGGGCAACTGCCACTCTCAGGGAGAGTGGAGGCACCTGGTCCGTTACCAGGTAGCTCAGTCAGGGACTGGGGGCCATTCTGACGAGGGTGTAGGATTTAGTTCCTACCAGGTCAGATGTGAGTGCATGCCCTTCTGATGAGTAGGTTAGATATAAGTGCAGAGCCATTTCAAAGATGGTAGTGGATGTACCTACCTTGCTGGTGAATGTGAGTGCTGGGCCTTTCTGACGTGATTGTAGTTTACTACATGATCAGATGTGAGTGTTGGGCGTGCCTTTCTGACGAGTAGGTCAGATGTAAGTGCTGGGCGAAGACCTACCTGTTGGCTAGGCCTACAACCAACATGAGAAAGGGTTGGCTCTGTAGAACTTCCTATGACGAGATAGTACACACATGATGATGACCAGAGGAGATCCAGATCGAGCTATGATCCAGATCCAGTTATGATGACTCCGAGAGATCCAGATCGAAAGATGATCCAGATCGAGTGATGATCCAGATCCAGTCTAGTGATGATTCAGATCGAGTGATGATCAAGATCCAGTGATGTTGATCCAGATCAAGAGATGATCCAGATCCAGTGATGATGTCCGATGATGATCCAGATCGAGAGATGATCCAGATCCAGTGATGATGTTCCATGATGATCCAGATCCAGTGATGATGTTCCATGATGATCCAGATCGAGTGATGATCCAGATCCAGTGATGATCCAGATCGAGTGATGATGATCCAGATCGAGTGATGATCTAGATACAGTGATGATGATCCAGATCGAGTGATGATCTAGATTTAGTGATGATGATCTAGATTGAGTGATGATCCAGATCCAGATGAAGATGACTTACAGATAAAGATAACTTGAAGATGAAGATGACTTTGAAGATGACGAAGACCTGACGATGACCCAGATGATACAGAGAAGAAGACTTGTGCCAATAAATTGTGTCAAGAGAATACCTTCCTAGTTAAGAGGGAGTGTTGATGTAATTGTAACTTCGGAATGTATTCATCCGTATTTCTTATCTATTGTAACCCGATGTTCATTCCGGGATGTATTTGAGTCATGTCATACCCCGATGTTTATTCTGGGAAGTTTCTATACTGAGAAAGTCATGTCAAGTCATTGTGGGTAACCCTCTGTTGCAGCTGCAACAAATTTCCCAAAATTCCAAAATTTTTAGGACCCTCTTTTTGCTTGAATTAGTTTGGTTGTCTTCTTGGATTTGGTTTGAGAACGTTTCAGAAAGACTTGCTTATGCTTGGATTGATCTACAGCTGTTTTTCAATTTTTGATTAAGAACTTCAATGATTGATCAAACCTTCATCATGTGCCTTTAATTGCGTTTGAAGCCTGTCTGAATCGGAAGGTATTTTGTTTTGATCTTCCACCGTTGCGGGTGAGTTTTTGTTTTCGTCTTTCGCCATAGCGGAAGGAAATGCGTTTTCGTCTTTCGATCCGTCGATCTTTCACGTCGATGGCTTTTTTGGTTTAGATTGGAAAGACTTGTTGTTCTTTCTCCGTCGTTGCGGATGGATTTTTCGTTTTAACTGCGACTCTGCTCTCGATTCGGTTGGCGAAATCGGCTGGTTTTTGGTTTTGCATCGGAACCATTGTCACTTCTGCTTCCGCCGTTGTGGATAGATTTTCGGTTTGACTTCGATTAATTTTTTCGATTTCTTTGTTTTCACGTCGGATGCTTTGTGGTTTTGCATCGGAAGTTTTTTCTGATCATTTCTTCCACCGTTGCGGCTCCCAAAGAGGTTTAACACCCAATGTATAAAGCGATCCACCAGCCGACGCATCAACCTTTAGTCGCTTGCCCGAAGTCTTCTCTTTTCCGTCGTTACGGCTGCCAGAGCTCTAAATTTTTCGAGCCTTTTAGTGTTGTTGCTTCCGGCTTAAGTCTCGTTGTGGATGATGGGAGGCTTTACGTTTTCGCCGTTGCGGATGAGGGAAGTGCCAATCTTGCCGATATGTCAATAGTTTTTCTTTCGATTCAGGCTTTACTTCCAGTTATCTGCCGTTGCGGATGGATTTTTGGTTCGGCCTTCCGCCGTTGCGGAAAGAAGTAAGCTTTCGGCTTCCGATACAAAACTCTCCGTCGTCCAATCTTCTAGGTTTTCCCACCATGCACGTCTCTGCGGCTGGATATACGCTTTGGTCGTCCGCCGTTGCGGAAGGACGAGTGCTTTCAGCCTCCGATTAGAAAATGCTCCGATGTCTGATGTTTTTGGCGCCCGTGGTGTTGACTATATATACGGGTCGAGGGGTTATATTTTTTAATGTTATTCTCGACTGTTGAGCACTGTCATTATCGTGTGTGTCATTCTCATGAGCTGCGAAGGACCCCTCGGTTGGTGTACCTGCATCCAGGTGGCAATTGTGGAATCCTGACCGTCGTCAACCCGCCATACTCGCCGTATTTCCAGGTAGGCTCTTCATTTCTCCCTTTCCATTTGAACTGTTGGTGGTTTTCTATGATGGTTTGCTTCCCCGACCGTCTTTCTCATCCCGTTCAATTAGACGCCTATATAGGTGGAACTTTTATCCTTTTGACCATGGAGAGGGGCATGTTAACCTCGAAGCAGTATTTTGCCCACGGCTCTCCGTTTGCAACCTCGCACGTAGTGGATGGGGGTTTGGTGCAGGCGGCCGTTACGCTGTCTGCGCCAAGCCACCCTGTGTGTAATGATAGGTTTGCAGGGGGATGGTTTTGTGGTTTTCTGTAGCATTTGAGGGTTTCCCTTTTACCCGTATCATCGAACCCTAGCCAATTTTGCCTACGCGGTCCCGCGCAACCCATTTCTTGCTTAGTTTCGAACCCGGGCCGGGGAAGAGGGTGTACCGCGACGCATAATTCTTCACCATAGTTGCATTGGGGGTTTGTCTTTGATCAAACGCGCCATAGAAACCCGCATCCTCGAATAACCAGCATTTAGCCGCACTGTTCCGTGCGTAGTTATTTGTAAACCCTAACCTGTGGAGGGGATACGTCACGGCGTTCAGAAACGGCAAGGGTAGAGGTGTTGTTAAAAGCTTCATTTGAGGGCTTGCGTAATTGTCCCCTATCTTTCCCACGCAGTATTTTGATAATGGCACCCGCAGAGAGTGGGAGTTTTCTTCGCGATAATATAGATGTTTTTCCATCCGATTGCATTGTGAGAAATGTTTGGTTTTGGCAAACAGTGGTAGCTTGCATAATCTTGTTGCATATAACTCTTTTCAATCATGCTAGACATAGACTAATTCACTGAACAATGCGCATCATGTTTCAATAGCTCTGTTAGTAAGGTCATGCACATATGTTAGCTTCGCTAACTAATTACTGTCATGATACACATAAAAGAAGTAAAACGCTGCACATTGTCATATAAGTGTCTGCAACCGGAATTGCTTAATGTTACAATGTTATATATGGCAGGAAGAATTCGAGCTCACAATGTCAAAGAGACAAAAGAAGAAGGCTCCTGTGGTCGAAGAAGAGCCAGAGGTAGAAGTGGTCACCAAGACAGAACACGCATATGAAGACACTAAATGCATTTCTGGCGTGGAACCTGAATACCAGTGGGGGGAAATCTATAGACTGATTACCCGAAGAGAAGTTCCCGACATGGGCTTAGAAGAAGAGTCCATATATGCAAACATTGAAAGATCTTCCCTTATGAAGGTCGCCACCAGACCAGAGCTGTTCCCATGCTCTGAGGTAATTGGCTGGATTCTGCCCCGGGCAGATGTAACCACAATGATTCTGGAAAATATTGAAAGACAGGGCTATGTTGCATTTAGCCCTGGATATGTGGCGTTGGCTTATCACCTGCCAGAAGCCCAAGTATTCTTATTCGATGATTGGCTGAATAGCATTAGAATGGACCTGGTAGAGACTCTTAAGAGAATGTTGTTGCAGGGAAAACATTACCGATACAGACCCACGGGTGAGTATGATACAACGAGCTTGAGGGCTCCCTACAGATTTATAGCTCTGATGCTTAATAGGGTCTTTGGGAGAGCCCATGGCAGATTCTTCAAGCTAGAGTGGATACCCATCATTTTTCATGTGGCAACCCAAGGGACAGTCTTCAATTGGGCCAGTCTTGTATCAAGCAGTCTTTCTTCTTGCTTGGCCTCAGCCTTGGAAGGAGAGTCCCAGAAAAGGTCTGAATTTTATATGAGCTCAATACTCATAGACTGTATACTATGCAACCAGCCTTTCCCTGGTCTCAGGTGCATCTGGGACAGGGAAAGAATGCCTGTCTATACTGCTTATAGACCATTGTGGGCACACCAGTACCACAGCCATTACAGAGAAGTCTGTGAGCACTTCATTATGCCACTATACACACTCATTTTCTGGAAAGAGTGTGATTGTATGTCGGAGGAGGCCATGCAAGTGATACAAGATTATGCAGACTACTATTTAACCAAACATGGCATGTACTTCAAGATGTTTGGAGGATCGAGAGCACCTTCCCTACTGCCAAAATACGCAACTGATTACATTGTCCATAAGGAGGCAGTCAGACAAGTGTTCTTGGATGGAATAGGCAGCTTCCTGTTCGAGCATAAGAAGACTATTTATCCTCCCTTGCCCTTCAGACTAGGAAGCTACAGGTTCACTAAGGTGAAACAAGCTGGTGAATTCGTAGAGGAGCTAGAGAAGTTCCACTTTGGCGAGATGCCCTACCACAGAAATGACTCCCATGGTAAAGTTGCGGAGCATTGTAAGGAAAACAAGGTGCATTTCGAGTATAATCACCATTTTGATAGGGAAGAATCTGTCTTCCGAAATGCCCCAAACATGACAGCACTGAAGAGAAGATTCACGAAGAAAATCACCACCAAAGGTGGAAAGGGGGATGAGCAGGCAAAGTCAGAGGAAGAAGCCAAAAGGAGAAATGAATAAGCCCAGAGATTGGCACAGGAAGCTGCAGAGTGGTTGCACAGTGAAGAGGAAGGGAAAAGAAAAGCTGCCCAAGAAGCAGCTGAGAAAGCCCAAGAAGCAGCTAAAGAGGCAGAAGAAGCAGCTGAAGAAGCGAAAAGAAAGCTCGATGAGGAGCTACAAAAGCAGGAGGCAGAGAGGGTGAAGCTGACACAGACTGAGACAGAACAGTCAGCTTCTGACATAGCTGGGGGGCAGACCCAGGATGTTGAGAATCACGAGGTTCAGGAGCCACAAGTACCTGCTGCCAGCACTCCCATGGTCCCCACTCTCAAGCTGGTTCCTTTTGTCCAGAAGAAAGGGGAAGAAATCCCTGATTTCAACACTGTATATTATGATAGGGCAACAAAGAGAATAATAAAGAGAACAGAGAGGAAGGTTGAGGAAAAAGGTCTACCTGGTAAAATGATAACGAATATGGCTGTTATGTTAGGAACAGACCAAGATCCAAGATTTACCCTAAGAGCTGGGTCTGCATTTATCAAAGCTTCAGAAGATAATGTAGGCAAGATAATAACTAACTTGGAGCAGTCCAAGAAATCCTCTGCTCAGCTGAAAGATACATTGAGGAAAGAGAGGGAAGAAAACAACAGGCTCAAGAGGAAATATGAAGATATGCAAAGGGAAATGAAGTCCTCAAGAGCTGAAGTATAGGCCCTCCAAGGAGAAATACAAGTGCTGGAAATGACACAGGAGTCTCTGGAAAGAGTACAGAAAGAATACCAAGAGTTAAGAACTAAAAAGGAATAGCTACTGGCAAAGGTGGAGGAGCTAGAAGAGCAGCAAAAGATCCTCTTGGAGGCCAATGATCTGCACACCCAAGAACTGAAGAAGGAACACCAGGAACAGATTTCCTCGCTAACAACTGCTCTGGAGGAAGCAAGAGAACAGCAGGTTAACCTCCAGCCGTTCAAAGAGCATGTCCTGGCCCAAAAGGCCAAGATGCTGCAGCTACAGACTGCTGTTGAAGAAGAAAGATGTAAAGTGTTGCAAATCGATGGACGATTGGAAGAGATATTGGAAACAACATCTTACTTTGTGGACAGATCCCAGGACATCCTCGAGGTCCTGATTGCAAGAATGGCAAGGTTGGAAAGCAACGAAGAAGCTCCAGCAGAGCTGCATCAAAAGATAAACATGCCCTTAAGCGGGATTATGACCTAGTAGAGTTCGCCATCAACACCGCTGAAGATTTCAAGAAGGCAGTTAAAAAGACAAAGGGATTATGCACCGAGTTTTTCAGAAGACTTCTCATTACCTACAACCGGTGCCAAATAGAGGCTGAGCAGAGGCTCGAGGCTTTCCCGGACCATGACTCATTTTTGGAGTTTTTGCAGAAGAAATATCAGGATGAAGAAGCAAGAATGCAGCACATTAAGGCCATTGATGACCAGATTCTGAGAAGCGAAGTAGGCCATTCAGCAGTTAGTGTGTAGATCCTGGAAGACCAGCTTCGATTAAGTGCAGCCAGAGCGGAAGCCATAAAGAACCAAGCCGAAAAATTTGAAATCAACATTCAATTTTTGGAACCCTGCGCATTTGAGGGCATTGCCTCTGATGCTGCGTCATGGAAGAAGTTTCTAGATGCTCAAGTGGGACCCTCCTCGTGAAGGATCGGTCATTATTGTAATTTGTAACTATTTTTTGTAAAACATTTAAGAAAAACAGAACGTTGGGAAACGAGGGGTTGGGAATCCCAAAGGTCACTTTGGGCAGCCCAACAGTCTCACCCTTTTGTATAAAGATAGAAAGCTTAGAAGGGAAAAAAGACTTTTTCCCAGTTAGATTGTTGAAGACATAATGTAAGAAGAACTATTTCCTTTTGCAATAGATAATTATAGTTTGCCTGTTGGAGAAAGCTTGGTGGAATATTCAAATGTTGTGCTATGGATTTGTTGAAAAGGAACTATTTCGTTTTCAACTTTGTATCCATTAACTGTGAGACCGTTCTAACTCTTTGAACCTATGTTCCTGTATGAATGTTCTCCGGTTTATTTTATGAAGATTTCCGCCATGAGTAATGAATGTCGTTCATAAACAATTGGCTATCTGGTTGTGAAAATATCTTTAATCGTTCATGCACTGTGGGAAGAAATATCAACTAACTGTAGTTTCTCTTTAGATTGCATGCACACTTTACATTACTCACAATTAAATTTCAGTTTGCTCCCCGGGGATAGATAGATAGATAGGTAGATAGGTAGATAGTTAGTTCATTTCATTGCTGCATATGTGATTTAGATGCAGGTGAGTCTAAGATGAGAGGTAAGAACCTGCGCATCACGTTGTGACTGCTCCCGGCATCCGAATCATCCTGCATTGTTAATTAGGCGTCTGCATTTCATACATTAAGTCAAAAAATACAAAAACTCGGTGGACCGGGCCGCAACCGGTGCAACCTTTGTTTTGTTACTTGACCTACGGTAGCCGAACCGTAAACCGGACGGATTCCCTATACCAAACAGTCAATGGGCTAGTTGGGAACACTGACTGGGGAGAATCTCTTACTGTTGTTGCCTGAGAATTTCTAGGCCTCAACAGTTTTGGCGGTAGAAGGAGGGCCCGCCAATGAATGGCTGGCCGTGGAAACTTATTTTTTTCCCAAGGTTACCTTACCAGCAGATATTTTGAAGCTTTTAGCCTGACCCAAGTACTTACAGGTTTTAGTTATACCTTTGAAGTAAGAAAGCCTGTTCTCACCCTACGTTTCTCTTTGCTCAGTTTTTGTTCTTTTGCCTGTAATCATGGCTGGTGTGATTGTGAACCAGCCCAACCCATTACCTGCTTGGAGAGCTAGATCACCTTTGAACCTCACGCCTCCATTGCATAACTTACCTCAGGGTTTTGATAAGCTGCTGCCTAAGTTTGACCCTGAGGAAAAGACTGCTGTAGATTATCACTTGCAGAGTTTTTATTTAGCAGTAGAAGCGTTAAGGGCTGGGGAGTACGAGGATGTTGTCTGTATATTATTCCCTCATACCTTGAAAGGGGCAGCTGCTTCATGGTACTTTGCCCTACCCACAAACTCGATCCCAGAATGGAACACTTTCGAAAGGGTTTTCAGGAGTAAATACACAGCCCAAAAAACACATGCCTCATTAATGAAAGTTCTCGGTTTGTTAAGAAAAGAGAAGAATGAAAAGGTACATAAGTTCACTCAAAGGTTCTCATTATACCTAAAGAATTTTTCTGAAGCTGACAGACCCTCAGACAAGGTCTTAATTGAATATTATACATCTGCCCTAGGACCTGAGTTAGCTATGTTCGCTAAAATGAAAGCCAAGCCTACATTGGTAGAGACTTATGAAGAGGCAGGAAGGGTAGAAGTTGAAATGGAAAGTGTAGAAGATTACCTTGACTTACCTGAAGAGAAGACTACCAGTAGAAGAGCTTTACTGCTGTCTAAACCTAAAGAGGATCACTGACATGATTATCAGGGAATGCTGAAAATGATGCAAAATCTATCCAATAGAATAATAGATCCGGAGAAAGGGAGGGAAGCTCAGAAAACTCACAAACCCTATTATCCAAAAAGAGAGGATAACAACCAATGGCAAGTCCCTCCCCCACATCTACCAACAGTAAACATAACAGAAGTAGGGGGTGATAATTTCTGCACTTTTCACCAACAACCTCATTCGGAAAAGAAGTGCCCGCAATGGTTGAATTCGATAACACTGGTTATGAATCAGCTGCTAGATTCTAAAGTAACCAAGAACAGTGGCAAGGAGGAGAAGAAAGACTAGGCTATGGAGAAACAAGATTATGACACTATGCTTTCATGGAATGGTATCTCGCTGTTTGACACTGAAGAGAGCGTTCTCAAAACTGAATGCACACCTACATCGACAAAGGACATAGATTTAACAATTTCGAAGATCAAAAGACTGCAAAAGAATGTCAAGAGACAAGTAGAGGTGAAGGTTGAGGACAAGACACCTAGAGCCAATACCCTTAACCAAGAGGCAGAGCCAATCACTGAGACTGTTAAACCTGTAGAAGAACCGATAGGTGTTAGCGAGGAAAACACTAATGAAATTGGAGAGCATGAAGAGGATTTGCCTACTCAAAACCAACCAGGAGAAGAAGACATAGAACTAGGTTGGGAAGAGAAAGCTGATACCCCACCTTTTCTTTTGACCCTAGAAATGCTGAATCACAATGTGCATAATTGCTTGGTATATTCTGGATCAGCGGTGAATGTTACGCCTCTAGAGATTTGCAAAAAGATTAAGGGAAAGCCGGAGTCCACATTTTGTGAAGTAACGCAATTAGACAGCTCAGGTGTCAAAGTAGTGGGAGAAATGAAAAATATCCTCATTCGCTTGTCTACAAACAACAAGATTTGTCAATTTATTGACATTACTGTGGTTGACACACCTAGTGGATATGGGCTTATTCTGAATAGAGATTGGTCTGCCAGGTTAAAAGGCTATTTTGCTTCGGATTAGTCTCATCTATTATTGCCTCTCAAGGGTACCCCAAATAAGATTAAGATTTTGAGAGAGCCTTATATGAAGTATACTGTCACTAAGCTAGGGGAAGGAAATGAATATGCTGAATCTATCCTGGGAAACTATCTGACTGAGTGTAAGCTAAGACATCATACCTCAAGCAAGGCCAGTTCTATGACTGACACTCAGCCTGAGCTCCTTCAACTTCTTCAGGCTGTAAGAGATGATTGTAGGATAGTAGACATGTGTTCAGTTTCAAAACTAGCCCAGGTAGACCATGGTTAGATATCTCATGTCTATGATCCAGCCCACCCTTTAGCTCTCTAGATTTAAATTTTTTCAGGAGTGGGCGAAATTTTTCTTTCTTTTTGCCTTGTACATAAATAAATTGTTTTGTGTTCTTTTATGCTTTGATGCTTTTCTTTTGATTATTTGATTTGATGTTGTTTTCTTTTATTGCTTTGCTAGCATTTCTTTTGGTTTTGAATAAAGAGGCAAACTTTTGGTTGCAAGGGAAACATCAGGGTTCTTTATTAATTGTAATCTTGAGCAAAAGACTGTGCTTTAAAGTATAGAATGCCTTCTAGCAGCAATGTTCCTAACTGGAAATGCATTCATTGAAGTCTTACTTAACCGCTGTAAATAACTCAGAAGTAAAAGAAGTATGGAATACTATTTCGAGGCTCCATCCATTTGACATCTTAAATATCTAAGGGGGTGGCAGCAAAAGACCCACAGAAAGGAAGCAGAGTAAATAGTATATCATATATAAATGATCCCATGCCATAATTTCAGAAAAGCTAAAAGCTATCAAGAGTCAAAACTCCTTAAAGAAAAAAGAAAGAAAAAAACAATACATATCAAAGCAAAGTATCAAGGCATGAAGTCCTAAATTGCCAAAAGATCCTCTCCATCCGTGAGCTGAAATATGAAGTACACCGTTCACACAAAAGGACACTATGGGATAGAGGATCCTGAATTAAAATTCAATAAGAAAGGCATGCAGGAGGACTCATATCAAAAGAACTAAAGTTCAAAAGGCACAAAAGTACGGTTGGCATGGGAATCAGGAACAAAAGGATAATACTGTTTACTATCTGTTACAATCCTGTGGTATCCAAGCTGGACTCTACCTAAGGACAGGCAAAATAAACCTCACTTATTTGGCCTCAAAAGAGTTATTTAGACTTGCAAAATTTTTGATGTTACCATTTCCCAAAGAATAGACTACTTCTCAATGGTTTAAATGCTTAAGTTGGCCAGCCCAGGGATACAAACATCTAGAAGATTTCAACTTTTATTCAGACGGTCTTGCACTGGGAAGGAGTTAATTTAGAAATCTGGGGTTCACCAGGTAGTCGCCAATTGCTGCAGCTGCAACAAATTTCCCAAAATTCCAAAATTTTTAGGACCCTCCTTTTGCTTGAATTAGTTTGATTGTCTTCTTGGATTTGGTTTGAGAACGTTTCAAAAAGACTTGCTTATGCTTGGATTGATCTACATCTGTTTTTCAATTTTTGATTAAGAACTTCAATGATTGATCAAACCTTCATCATGTGCCTTTAATTGCATTTCAAGCCTGTCTGAATCGGAAGGTATTTTGTTTTGATCTTCCGCCGTTGCAGGTGAGTTTTTGTTTTCGTCTTCCGCCGTTGCGGAAGGAAATGCGTTTTCGTCTTCCGATCCATCGGTCTTTCACGTCGACGGCTTTTTTGGTTTAGATCGGAAAGACTTGTTGTTCTTTCTCTGCCGTTGCAGATGAATTTTTTCGTTTTAACTGCGACTTTGCTCTCGATTCGGTTAGCGAAATTGATTGGTTTTGCATCGGAACCATTGTCACTTCTGCTTCCGCCGTTGCGGATAGATTTTCGGTTTGACTTCGATTAATTTTTTTGATTTCTTTGTTTTCACATCGGATGCTTTGTGGTTTTGCATCGGAAGTTTTTTCTGATCATTTCTTCCGCCGTTGCGGCTCCCAAAGAGGTTTAACACCTGATGTATAAAGCGATCTGCCATCCGATGCGTCAGCCTTTAGTCGCTTGCCCGAAGTCTTCTCTTTTCCGCCGTTGCGGCTACAAGAGCTCTAAACTTTTCGAGCCTTTTAGTGTTGTTGCTTCCGGCTTATGTCTCGTTGCAGATGATGGGAGGCTTTACGTTTCCGCCATTGCGGATGAGGGAAGTTCCAATCTTGCCGATATGTCAATAGTTTTTCTTCCGATTCAGGCTTTACTTCCGGTTATCCGCCATTGCGGATGGATTTTTGGTTCGGCCTTCCGCCGTTGCGGAAAGAAGTAAGCTTTCGGCTTCCGTTACAAAACTCTCCGCCGTCCGATCTTTTAAGTTTTCTCACCATGCATGTCTCTGCGGCTGGATCTACGCTTTGGCCGTCCGCCATTGCGGAAGGACAAGTGCTTTCAGCCTCCGATTAGAAAACGCTCTGACGTCCGATGTTTTTGGCGCCCGTGGTGTTGACTATATATACGGGTCGAGGGGTTATATTTTTTATTGTTATTCTCGACTGTTGAGCACTGTCATTATTGTGCGTGTCATTCTCACGAGCTGTGAAGGACCCCTCGGTCGGTGTACCTGCATCCAGGTGGCAATTGTGGAATTCTGACCGTCGTCGACCCGCCATACTCATCGTATTGCCAGGTAGGCTCTTCATTTCTCCCTTTCCGTTTGAACTGTTGGTGGTTTTCTATGATGGTTTGCTTCCCCGGCTGTCTTTCTTGTCCCGTTCAATTAGACGCCTATATAGGTGGAGATTTTATCCTTTTGACCATGGAGTGGGGCATGTTAACCTCGAAGCAGTATTTTGCCCACGGCTCTCCGTTTGCAACCTCGCACATAGTGGATGGGGGTTTGGTGCAGGCGGCCGTTACGCCGTCTACGCCAAGCCACCCTGTGTGAAATGATAGGTTTGCAGGGGGAGAGTTTTGTGGTTTTCTGTAGCATTTGAGGGTTTCCCTTTTACCCGTATGCTCGAACCCTAGCCAATTTTACCTACGCGGTCCCGCACAACCCATTTCTTGCTTAGTTTCGAACCCGGGCCGGGGAAGAGGGTGTACCGCGATGCATAATTCTTCACCATAGTTGCGCTGGGGGTTTGTCTTTGATCAAACGCGCCCTAGAAACCCGCATCCTCGAATAGCCAGCATTTAGCCGCACTGTTTCGTGCATAGTTATTTGTAAACCCTAACCTATGGAGGGGATACGTCACAGCGTTCAGAAACCGCAAGGGTAGAGGTGTTGTTAAAAGCTTCATTTGAGGGCTTGCGTAATTGTCCCCTATCTGTCCCGCGTAGTGTTTTGATAATGGCACTCGCAGAGAGTGGGAGTTTTCTTCTCGATAATATAGATGTTTTTCCATCTGATTGCATTGTGAGAAATGTTTGGTTTTGGCAAACAGTGGTAGCTTGCATAATCTTGTTGCATATAACTCTTTTCAATCATGCTAGACATAGACTAATTCACTGAACAATGCGCATCATGTTTCAATAGCTCTGTTAGTAAGGTCATGCACATATGTTAGCTTCGTTAACTAATTACTATCATGATACACATAAAAGAAGTAAAACGCTGCACATTGTCATATAAGTGTCTGCAACCGGAATTGATTAATGTTACAATGTTATATATGGCAAGAAGAATTCGAGCTCACAATGTCAAAGAGACAAAAGAAGAACGCCCCTGTGGTCGAAGAAGAGCCAGAGGTAGAAGTGGTCACCAAGACAAAACACGTATATGAAGACACTAAATGCATTTCTGGCGTGGAACTTGAATACCAGTGGGGGGAAATCTATAGACTGATTTCCCGAAGAGAAGTTCCCGACATGGGCTTAGAAGAAGAGTCCATATATGCAAACATTGAAAGATCTTCCCTTATGAAGGTCGCCACCAGACCAGAGCTGTTCCCATGCTCTGAGGTAATTGGCTGGATTCTGCCCCAGGCAGATGTAACCATAATGATTCTGGAAAATGTTGAAAGACAGGGCTATGCTGCATTTAGCCCTAGATATGTGGCGTTGGCTTATCACCTGCCAAAAGCCCAAGTATTCTTATCCGATGATTGGCTGAATAGCATTAGAATGGAACTGGTAGAGACTCTTAAGAGAATGCTGTTGTAGAGAAAACATTACCGATATAGACCCACGGGTGAGTATGATACAGCGAGCTTGAGGGCTCCCTGCAGATTTATAGCTCTGATGCTTAATAGGGTCTTTGGGAGAGCCCACGACAGATTCTTCAAGCTAGAGTGGATACCCATCATTTTTCATGTGGCAACCCAAGGGACAGTCTTCAATTGGGCCAGCCTTGTATCAAGCAGTCTTTCTTCTTGCTTGGCCTCAGCCTTGGAAGGAGAGTCCCAGAAAAGGTCTGAATTTTATATGAGCTCAATACTCATAGACTGTATACTATGCAACCAACCTTTCCCTGGTCTCAGGTGCATCTGGGACAGGGAAAGAATGCATGTCTATGCTACTTATAGACAATTGTGGGCACACCAGTACCACAGCCATTACAGAGAAGTCTGTGAGCACTTCATTATGCCACTATACACACTCATTTTCCGGAAAGAGTGTGATTGTATGTCGGAGGAGGCCATGCAAGTGATACAAGATTATGCAGACTACTATTTAACCGAACATGGCATGTACTTCAGGATGTTTGGAGGACCGAGAGCACCTTCCCTACTGCCAAAATACGCAACTGATTACATTGTCCATAAGGAGGCAGTCAGACAAGTGTTCTTGGATGGAATAGGCAGCTTCCTGTTCGAGCATAAGAAGACTGCTTATCCTCCCTTGCCCTTCAAACTAGGAAGCTACAGGTTCACTAAGGTGAAACAAGCTGGTGAATTCGTAGAGGAGCTGGAGAAGTTCCACTTTGGCGAGATGCCCTACCACAGAAATGACTCCCATGGTAAAGTTGTAGAGCATTGTAAGGAAAACAAGGTGCATTTCGAGTATACTCACCATTTTGATAGGGAAGAATCTGTCTTCCGAAATGCCCCGAACATGACAGCACTGAAGAGAAGATTCACGAAGAAAATCACCACCAAAGGTGGAAAGGGGGATGAGCAGGCAAAGGCAGAGGAAGAAGCCAAAAGGAGAAATGAAAAACCCCAGAGATTGGCACAGGAAGCTGCAGAGTGGTTGCACAGTGAAGAGGAAGGGAAAAGAAAAGCTGCCCAAGAAGAAGACTACTTGCAACACACATCACTCACTCACTCAAGTGTGGCGCCTAAGTGAGGAAGGAAATACACTGGGACTAGACAAGAAGAAGACTACTGCTGTCGGGAGTGCATCTTGTTGTTTTCTGGTTTTTCCATTTTGTGTTGATTCTATCTTTGAGGAAGTTGCAGGGTTTTCTCCTTTATGGTTTCCCCGAGGAAAACTCTTTGTGTCTCTTGTCTCTTGTGATGTGCTTATGTTTTATTGTTGTGCTTGTTATTCTCTCAGTGAAAAGATCCTAAGATCATAATGCTAGCTTATATGATGAAAAACTAACAAATTTATGTGTGGACATAGCCCATCTTGGGTGAACCACGTTATATGTGTCTCTCTTGTAATGTGTTTTAATATTTGCATCTTATTTATTGTTTATTGTTCTTGCTCCACGATCCTATTTTTCTAACAATTGGTATCGTAGCCAAGGGTCTATTTGGCTGGTAAACTTGTAGGAAAGAAGGGTTCTTAGTTCGAGTGGGAGCGATGTAGAAAAATGAAATTTTTGGGTCAAGAAATTTAACAGCCAAAGCTACCAGTTATGGAAGATGCAAATGGAGGACTATCTATTCCAGAAGGATATGTTCCTATCCTTGGGAGAAAAAAAAACAACAACCAACAACTATGAAGGATGGAGAATGGGATATTCTTGACAGAAAGGCACTCAGAACAATATGGTTGTGCCTGGCTTTGTTATTGGCTTTCAATATTCCAAAAGAAAAGACAACAGAGGGTGTCATGAGTACATTCGCTAAGTTGTATGAAAAACCCTTGGCTTCCAACAAGGTATTTTTAATGAAGCGTTTATTTAACATGAAGATGTCAAAAGGTGGATCTGTTACTGACCATTTAATACTGTTACTAATCAGCTAAGGTTTGTAGGAGTGAACTTTGATGATGAGGATATGGCTCTTATAATCTTGTGTTTGTTGCCAGAAATCTAGGATGGCTTGGTCATGGTTGTAAGTAGCTCTATCTCTGGTTCAAACACTTAAATTTGATGATTTTGTTGGTGTTATTCATAGAGAGGAAATGTGAACAAAAGGAACAGGTGAGACATCAAGTAATGCATTGACCATGGAAATGAGAGGAATACAAAGGGGGAGAGGAAAGAGCCCAGGTAATTGCAACAAGTTTAGAAAGGGAAGATCCAAGTCCAGACTGGGAAAAATAGAGTGTTGAAACTATTGTAAGAAAGGACATTTGAAGAAAGACTGTAGAGCTCTAAAGAAGAAAGGAGACGGGAAGCAAGAGACTACTCATGAAGCTAATGTAGCAGGTGATGTGTTACAATATGCTTTGATTCTTACATTAGATAATACTAGTGAGTACTGGGTAGTAGATTCAAGGGCTTGATACCATGCTACACCCCATAGGAAATTCTTTCATGATTATGTTCCAGGTGATTTTGGGCATGTTTTATTGGGGGATGATGAACCATGTAAAATTGTTGAAATGGGTAAGGTGAAGATTAAGTTAAATAATGGAAATGAATGACTACTAAAAAATGTAAGGCATATTCCTGCTATGAAAATAAATATGATCTTAACAAGGCATTTGGGAGATAACGACCATTTGTCTACGTTTGGAAAAGCATGGTGGAAGATCACTGAAGCAAAATTGGTAATAGCAAAAGGATATAGGATAGGTATGTTGTATTTATGTCCTCATAATACTTATTGTTCTACTCTGTATCTTCCACATAAATAGATGTAGCATTGTGGCATTATAGGCTTGGCCACATGAGTGAGAAGGGGATGCAGATTCACCACTCTAGGAAATTGATTCCATATCTAAAGCAAGTAAGTTTGGAATTATGTGAGAATTGTTTTTATGGAAAACATAAGAGAGTTATATTTCTCATGGTTGGGAAACAAAAGAGGAGTGAAAAGTTAGAGCTTGTGCATAAAGATGTATAGGGACCAACTTGGGTAAAATATCTTGGTGACTCTCATTATTATGTTACTTTTATTAATGATTCAACTAGAAAAACTTGGGGTTTATTGCATTAGACATAAATCCGATGTGTTTGCTACTTTAAGAAGTGGAAAGCTTTGGTTCAGAATGAGACAGGAAAAATATTGAAGTGTCTCAGATCTGATAATGGAGGTGAATACTACAACAAGGAGTTTGATAGTTAATGTTCATACCATGGGATTCACAAAGAGAAGGAAGTTGAAGTAACACCAAAAGAAAATGGCGTGTCAGAAAGGATGAATAGGATTATGGAGCATGGAAGGTGCATGCAGGGTTGCCCTTACAATTTTGGTTTGATGTTGTAGATACCATTGTTTACTTAATAACCAAAGGGCCTTCAAGCACTTTGGATGGTGGAATTCCAGAGGAGGCATGGAAAGGTAAAAAGGCAAACTACTTATTTATGAGAACACTTGATTGTGAAGCATTTGTCCATATTGATAAAGAAAATAGAATAAAGCTTGAGGCTAAATCCAAGAAATGCACCTTTGTTGGATACGGGGATGATGGTTTTGGTTAACACTTATGGGATTATGAAAATCACAAAATCATTAGGAGTAGAGATGTAGTATTCAGTGAAAAGGTTATGCAAAAAGATCAGTTGTAGGGAAAGAAAGGGGAAAAGGAAAACACATAGTACACAGTGCTTAATGAAATCAAAGAAAATGAAGTTCCAAAGGTACCAGAAAATCATGAACAACAACAGGTACGTCAAACTCCTGTAAGTGTAAGAAGATCTACCATATTAAGTAGACCCCCTGAACAATTCTCTCCTTCATTGTATTATTTATTGATTACTGATTATGGTGAACCAGAATGTTATGAAGAAGTAATGCAGGTGGAAACTGGAAAGAAGTGGGAGAAAGGCATGAATGAGGAGATGGACTCGTTGGTAAGAAACCAAACTTGGGATTTGGTTGACTTGCTGGTAGGTAAGAGCATTGCAGGAAGAAGAATGAGGTAAGAAGCGGTATAAGGCTAGACTTGTGGTAAAGGGGTTTGCACAAAATAAATGTATACGATGAAATATTTTCTCCCATTGTTAAGATGACTTCAATTAGAACTATTTTAAGTCTAGCGGCGATAGAAGATTTGCATCTGGAACAGTTAGATGTAAAAACGACCTTTCTATATGGGGATTTGGAGGAAGAGATTTATATACAGTAGCCACAGGGATATGAGGTCAAAGGGAAGGAAATTTTGTTTTGTAGGTTGAAGAAGAGCTTGCATGGCCTGAAGCAAGCTCCAAGGTTGCGGTATTTGAAGTTTTACAAGCTTATGACAGAACAAGGTTATAGTAGATGCCATTCTCACCATTTTGTTTATTTGAAGAATCTAGATAATGGAAGATATATTATCTTGTTATTATATGTGGATGACATGCTTGTTGCAGGGTCTAACATGCAGGATATAAATGTGCTCAAAAGGAAACTAGATAAACCATTTGCGATGTAGGATTTGGGTGCTACAAAGAAAATCCTTAGCATGAGATAACAAGAGACGTGAAAAATAAAAAATTGACATTGTCTCAGGGTGAGTACATAGGGAAGGTGTTGGAGAGGTTTAGAATGCAGAATAAAAAACCAATTAGTAGACCTTTTGCCAGCCATTTCAAACTAAGTAAGGAAATGTGCCCCAAGACAGAGGAGAAGATAAAATACATTCCAAGGTTTCCAATTCATTAGCAGTTGGCAGCTTGATGTATGCTATGCTGTGCACAAGACCAGATATTGCACATGGAGTGGGAGTTGTGAGTAGGTATATGAACAATCCATGAAAGAGCATTGGAGGGTAGTATAGTCAAATCTTAGGTATTTGAGAGGTACCACTTCTCATGCATTATGTTTTGGAGGTTCAACCACTGTTCTACAAGGATATATTGATGCAGATATGGCAGGTGATAAAGACAGCAGGATGAGCATCACATGGTATGTTTTTAATGTAGGTGGAACAACAATAAGTTGGATTTCAAAACTGCAAAAGGTTGTTGCACTTTCAAAAATGGAAGCATGGTATGTTGTTGCTATAGAGGTTAGTAAAAAGATGACTTGGTTACATAGGTTCATAGAGGAATTGGGTAAGAAGTAGGAGAACAATAGATTGTACTGTGACATCCAGAGTGCCTTTCATCCTGAAAAGAACTCAGGCTTCCATTCTAAGACTAAACATATACAACTCAAGTACCATTTCATACAATCTGTTCACGGAGATGAACTGTTAAAGTTGGAAAAGATACATGCCAGCTATAATCCTGCAGACATGTTGACAGAGGTAGTAACCAAAGAGAAACTGAGTTCCTGCTCGGTTTCTTCTAGCCTTCAAGCATGGAGGTGAATATGAGAAATTTGCAAGGTCCAAGGTTCAGAGCATAGTCCATCAAGTGCAGCAGTGGTGGAGTTGTTTTGATCAGTCTCAAAGTGGGAGATTGTTTGGTTGTGGAGCATGATCTTCTAGATTTAGAGATGTTATTATTAAGTTGTGTTTGTATCCCATTTTTACTATACACTTGTCCCAGCAGGGGGGTGCAAGGGCACATCGTCCCCCTGTGGGGGTTCGAGGGTGAAGCCCCATAAAGAATTGTTTGGGATGTTTGTTGGCCAACAATTTACGGGCCCATCGTATTAGGTGACCCATGGTATTTTCCCATGGTAATTTCCCTATAAAAGGAAAGCATTTGTAATACAGTTGTGTATTGTATTGTAGCATTGTAAAAATGATCTCTGTGATTGTGTGATAGAGACTGTGACAGAGTGAAGAGGAAGTGCAGCGAGTTTGCTGCAGGTTGTATCCCTTCATTTTGTTGGACGATATAATAATAAAAGGACTAGCAATTTATGTGTGGACGTAGCCCATCTTGGGTGAACCACGTTATATTAGTGTCTCTCTTGTAATGTGTTTTGATATTTGCATCTTGTTTATTGTTATTGCTCAGTAGTCCTATTTTCTAACATATTGGTCTATGCTTTGCATTTGATGGAATAATTTATATTCTTGAAATTGAGTGATAGTTGAAAGGAAGTGTGGTGGATGGACCCTTACAGTAAGGAGTGTTGTGACTGCTTCTAGTTAAGCTAGAAGTAAAGAGAACAAGTGAAGTTCTAAGAGGAGGAGTGACTGCAAGTAAGAAGTCTATAGAGAGAGCAGAGTGAGTGCTTGAAGTTTATGAGTGAGAGAACCAGTGGAAGGGTTTATTTGTAGTACGATATGGACATGGAGGAGCTTGTAGAGGTGATTGTTGAAAATCATCTTAAGGGTTCAAAGAAAGGCACTAAGAAATCAAGGGAGGATGCTAGAGCAGATGGCATAAAGAGGAAAAGTCAAATAGATTTTGATAGGAAACTTGTTGAAATAAAAGCAAGGATTAGTGCATTGACAGAGCTACTATAGGAAGAAAGGGAAGATGCACAAGACCAGTATTGTGGGTGGAAGTTGAGGAAAAAAGTGAAATGGCCTATAGTAAAACTATATGCTAGAAAACTCAAGTACAAGCTGAGTGTTTGGTGGAAGAAGAAGAGAAATCTCAAAGCATTTGAGCACGAGGAGACAATTCACATTTGTGAACCAAAGAAAGATGTATACCTTGATGAAAGGGAGGAAGAAAATGATGATGGAGAGTTTGTTGAAGAACTCGGGGGTGTAAATAGTACACATCAGTATGAAGATAAAAAAGAAGAGCTTAGAGAAGCTGAGAAAAAGGAAGAAGTTGACATTATTTGTGAACCTAAACAAGGTGTTTACTTTGAAAAAGAAAGTGACGAGGACATTGAAGAGAGGTTTGTTGAAGATCTCAGTGGCAGTTATGCAGAATCAAATCAGTATGAAGAATGGGATATTAAAGCATCGATAAAGGACGAAGAACCTTATGATTTTTATACTAAATGAACTTTTTATGACTGCATATCGCATAGGAAAGGAAAAAGGATAGTTGTTGAATAATATCGAGCATATTGAAAAGGATAAAGATGAATATGAAATATGAGGTATATGGTGGAATGTTTACATTGTGAATATCCATATGATTATCTTATTCTAGCCAATTAGTAAGGGGATATTGGAGATAGTGAATGAAGAAGTTGAATTGCTTCAAGAAAATGAAATTGCATTTCATTTGGTCATGGAGAGTGTAGAAGAAGCAATTGTTTTGAGGAGAAATATGGAAATCTAAACTAGAGAGGAGAATTTTGAGGAAAGCAACAGTCAACCTGTTGTAATGTAGCAGGGGAAGAGGCTTTTGGAAGGTTTGAATTCTTCAGGGAAAACGGATGATAACAGTTTTCATGATCTTATATGTGAAGAAAGCATTTTAGGGAAAATGTATCACATTTTGTGACATTGGGACAAACTAAATGAGGAGATTGATGAGATATGGGAACTTACAAAGAAAGATTGTAAAAGGGAATATTATGAAGAAAAGAAGGCAATCATTATTGAGGAATATTTGAATGTACAAGTCTACAACAACCAAGAAATGGAAGATGATCAGCTACAACATAAGATGCGGGACCTAGGAGGATCGAGGACTAAAGGCACATGACTAGGAGGTCATGATTTTTTTCTTTTACCTTGGGAGTCTGATGCAGAGGCATCGACCACCTTCTAAATCAAATCGGAGCCAGAGGATTCTAGCTAAGAAGACACAATCCTCATGTACATATATTCAAGCATCTAGAAGATTGATTAGTCTAAAGATATAATTCAGAGTTATTTTAGTAGGCGATTATAATTAGTGGGCATTTATAGTTTTGTTAAGATTTCTTGTAATTTGGAAGCATTAACTTCTTTTAATATATTGTAAGCCTACAAGCATTTAGAAGTGGGAGGGTAATGGCCAAGAAAAGTATGAATCATTCCATAGGGTGAAGACCTGAACGAGAACATTGTGAGTATATGTACATACAATTTTATTAATGAAATTATGTTTTCATGAGTTGATTGTTTATGTGTATGTGAAATTAATGGATTTCAGTTTGTGTATGTATTTGATTTGATGAGTAGAATAGTTTTGTATAATGAATCTATATCCAAACAACAAAAGATTGAGTGGGATCTTTGTATGTGATTCTGGTTCTAGAAAACAGGGTAAAACCCTTTGGGAGAATGGATTTGAAATCAATTTAAAGTGGAAAATGCTAAAAGTTACGTTAATGGTGTTGATGCAGAGAGAATCACTGTATTTTGTTGATGCAGGAGGAAATCAATGAAAGGTTCAGTTCACACATAAGAATGATTGACTTAATGTCTACGTTGGAGCACTAAGGGAAGAAAGGAACCCAGCCGTGGATTGTGGGTTGGGAATTTAGCGATTTGCAGCAATCGTAGTGGAAGCAAGGATGAATTATAGAGGGAACACATGACTGGGTCACAAAACCATAATATTGTTGAATGTGATCACTGAAAGGGAATAAATGACTGTGGAATGTTGTGTGGAAGAGATAACACCAACTTATGGTAACTATGTTTGAGACGAGAGTGGTATTATTAAATGGTTTAGGAGATTTTATGTGTTGGGAATAAGATCCGTTATAAACCCTAGGTGTTGTAATGTTAATTTGAGTTTGCATAGAATCGTTGGAGCGGTCATTTGAAGTGTTGAGAAATAAATTTGGCTGCGTTGAATACATTACAAGGAGTCTTGATACCTAGAGGATACAATGCAAGAAGTGTGAACTTGTGTTGAAATTGAGTGAGAAGAAAGTGTCAAAGAACATTGAGATTTTAGGCATCATGAAAGTATAGAGAAGTTTTGAACCTTGAGTTGGTATTAAATTTGTTGGAAATGTTGTGGAGCTTCGTGGGCCTGGAACAGTCCTGCAAAAGAGACAAAGAAGGTGTTTTGGTAGGTTGAAGTTGAAAAGGCCAGAAACATAGTAAGTTTGTTCCAAACTACATGCGTGTCTTAATACTGTAGTTCTGTATTTATTCTTTTATACATGGGTTGGCTTTGTTTAGCCATGTTGGGTTGAATTTACAAGTTCCATTCCAATCATTGACAAAGGGATATGGAACATTGGATTGAAGGCTAAAGAGTATGTTAGTATTTTAACTTGGGGTGTGACTGGTTTGTCTTGAAGCCTGCATCACCTTGTTTCGGTTAACATGTACAATAGAAGTTCTGAACATCCTGTCGAAAATATGTTCGTCGTAGAGTTAGTTAAGATTTGTAGTGCTCAAGATATTATAATCTGCAACAACCTAAAGAAGTGGCCAAATTCGAGTAGGATGACTTTCATCCATGTCTTCAAAGCATTGTGGTCTATTATGTCATTTCAAATATCCCTCTATATAAACAAAATAATAAATTTTGACATCTTAAACTACCACGAGCTTGATTCAGATCACAAAAAGATAAGCACATATAATATTATTGTAGAAAAATCATCATAGAAATAAATGAGCTTTGTCTTTAATCTCCTTTAGATTGCATAGATTATAGATTTAATTCGTTGATTTCGCTAAATAACATATGCAAGTTAGTTCTTAGCTTAGCTATTGCCATTTTTTTCCTAAAGCTTGCAAATTTATCACGGTATAGAGGTTAATCAAATTTAGGGTTTATATTTTTTTTTATCATGACATTTTTTGGCTTTGATATTTTATTCACCCTTGGGAATTTAAACACTTCATCTTCAATTTTAGGTTTTCATCATCGAATAGAGTTATATCATCTTGGATATCTCAAAGTTTTAATCATTTATCAAAGTCCCTTTTCTAACCTCTTTTTAGTTGAATATATCTTATACATCATTTTAGGGTTATGATGGGAATTATGTCTTGGTAAAGCTTTTCCAGAGTGTGTTTGTGTAAATCATATCATTTTAGGGATTCACGTTCAATGGGGAACATACCAACTCACATGAAGAGAATGGAGTAGTGAGTATTATTTTTAAATTTTGGAGTTACGAGTAATGAATTGCTTTTGAATTTTCTTGATTATGTTCCAAGTTTGCTTGATAGAGAGTCACTAGTGTTATGAGGCTAGATAAAAGTAATTTTGTGGTATACCTTGATAGCTTAAATAGATGACTCAAAGAAATAATGACATAAATGTAACTGTGAAAAGTAAACTAAACTAAACCAAAGTATTGAAGTAGTAGTGATAGGAAAACTTTTAATGGTATTCTAAATAAGAAGCAATATTCACGTCTATGAAGGCATCAACTTGTCATGGTTCTTTTCAGATTGATCAGGGTGGAACTAAGGCTGATTTGGGAAGTATAGAAGCTTGCAGCGATGAACTACCAGGAGTAAGACCCCATTTTTGGCTTTTGTAACCCTTCTGTATTTGGACCTGCAAGAACTTATTTCAGTTGAAAAAGTTTGCAAGTCCTTGCATACTGCGGTGAAGGATGAGCCTTTTATATGGGAAAATATTGTCTAGGTTCTACTTCTGGGGGAAACCCTTTACCATGGAATGTTAATATTCCTGGCGGGCATAATGCATCCTCGAACATAAATGCCAATTGGAATTATCCTTCACCGATGGTCATTTATGCTATGATGGTGTCATGGTACCCCAAGAAAAGGCCTGGCAACCCCACAGGTGATGTCATGATGGAACTTGACCCTTAGAGGTCTCTTGGTGTGGATGAGGAGGTTGAAGAAGCAATCCACGCTGCAAGTTTGCTCTCAAAGGGCCCATTTTCCTCTCTAAAACGGGTAAAAACAAAATGGTAAGTATTTTTCTTAACTTTTTACGAGTTTCATTTACCATTTTGGTTTTATTTTAATATTTTTTTTACCCTTAGTATAGTCATTTAAAGTTTAATTTTTGACTATATGAAACGCATAGAAGTCTTTGTTTCATGGTTAGTTAGATAGATATTTTGTCCACTTACTGGGTAGTGGGCGCATGATTTAAATCGACCATTAGAGCCTATATATTTGTAAGGGATCGGGATTCACCGAGCAACACTGCACATTTCCATGAAGGAAAGGCCGGGGCCACCGCTCTGTCCAAAAGGAGAGAAGGCAGTGGCGCAATCTACCCTAAAACGCTTCACAAATAGACCAAATCAAAGGTTTTAAGGAGTTTCGAAAGAGACCGCCATCTCTCTAGGGGGATCTACCGTTGCTTCTGGCTCTACTATCTCATCATAATATTCCATAATATGATCTGATAGAGTAGAGTATTTTGTACGTATTCTCTTTGGAGCTTTAGGATCCTCACAATCCTCATCCATGTTCTATCATTCTCCTTAAAGAACTTTGAAAGGGTAACTTCTAATTAAGTAGAGTTTCAATGCAATATTAATCATTTGGCACATAGTTATTGCTTCTGCTATTATAAATAGTTTATATCTATCCAAAACCCTAACTACCTAGTGTGCTTTCATTAATGAGGATGCATCAACTACCTAATGGACCCTCTTTAATGAGCTCACATTACATTTTTTATAATACACTCTAATTAGTTAATGGACATTATTTAATAAATATGATCACTATGCATTAAGTAATAACCTACTCTCTTAATTAGAGGAGTTAAGGTGGGACCCTAATAAATTTATTTTTATCTCAATGCCAAAGTTCTATATCTTTATAGTGGTTTTCCAAGTCATAATACCACTTTGCGAAAATTATATTTTAAGACTTTAGTGTTTATAGGAATGGACCATCTCTAAAAAATAATAATGATAATAGTAAAATAATAAATTATTGGAAAATTCTCAATTGTCTTATTAAGTTTTATAATCAAAATTATACTTTTATCAACATATAAATTTTTAATGCGGAAAAAACTGGAGGATCACGTGCGTTGAGCAGGTTGCAAACCGAAGCAATCTTGATCAGCTCATCATAGGAATCGCCGGCTAGCAGTCCTATGTTGCAGGCTGTGCATTTTATAAATAGGCCCAATCCTTGTTTGGAGGTTGCAGATCGCAGATCCCCATGACAGTTGAGGAGGGTGGATCTAGGCTGCGCTATGCCTTGAACATTGAAGGATTCATGAGATTGGTTGCATCACAGAGCAAGAGAGTCTCCATTGGAGCAACCCCGCGCCCCCCCCCCCCCCCCCCCCCCCCCCCCNCTGGCTGATTGTGCTTTGATAGGGCAGTTCACTAGTTTATGGTCGTCCCCGAAAACCTCTAAGAGCTGGGTCCAGAGGAACTGGAGACCTCTGATCGCTCAAAATGTAGCATCTTACTCAGTAGGTCGAGGATATTTCCTGTTCAACTTCGAAATTAAGGTGGATAGGGATCTTATTTTTTGAAATGGTCCCTACTTCATGTGGCCGTAAGGCCTCTATCTGAACAGGTGGACGCCAGATTTTAATCCTGAGGCAGATATCCCCAAAGCTGTACCTATATGGGTGAGGCTTCCAAACTTGCCAATGCATTGCTGGAATCTAAAATCGCTTAAATCAATCAGAAATGATTTGGGAAGGTTTATTGATATAGAAATCCCCAAAGACCAGTACGCCTATGCCCGGATCTGTGTGGAGATGGATCTAGAAGCATGCTTACAAGAAGCAATCAAGCTTACAGTTGGTTTCATTTCTAGAAGCTGGACTATAAACAACTGCCTTTCAAGTGCAGAGATTGCCACGAATATAGACATTTTCTTTGTAGCTACTCCCAAAAGTAGGAGGACTAGCATGAAAAGGAGGAAGGGTGGTAATCAATAAAGAGAAGCAAGTCAAAGAGCAAGCATCCATAAAAAAAAAGAGGTGAAAAAAAGTGTTCTGGGGAAAACCACCTCAGAGATTCCTGAACTATGAGAAATCGGTGGTGGATCCTTGGTTAATGTAGAGGACTCTAACATTGGCGAGAAAGAACCAGAAATAGTAGTTGGTCCATCTTGTCAGCCTGAGAAATCTCATTCATATTCATGAGCAGAGGGGATAAAGGAAAGAGGAAATCATGAAAATTCAGAAGAGGAGTCTAACACTGATGAAGACGAAGAAGAGGAAGGGGAAATCGAAATGGTCACACTTGGAAAGAAGAAAGCAACAGGAAGGAAATATACCAAATAAGTAAGGGAACAAGCCACGTATAAGGACAAAATTCAAGGCTCTCATATAACCTTGGAGAAACTTCTACGAAATCCCATAAATACTCGACATCATGGGTAATCCCATAAAGGGATTCCCTCCTCTTCCAAAATTAAGTAATGAAGGTCCTCTACTGGAATTGTAGAGGTCTGGGTAGTAAAGCTAAGGAAGAAGCTATAAAGGATTTGATCAGAATATCCCAACCAGACATTCTACCAATCCAAAAGACCAAGATGGAGAAAGAAGCATTTCTCCAAGTAAGTGGAAACTTTTGGAAAAAAGGAGGACTCGCTGTCAGCTCTAGGGGAGCCTCTGGAGGAATTGGTACGCTATGAAATGATGATAAATTTGAGTTAATTGAATCCAAGCACTACCTTCATTGGATTATCACTAAATTGTTGCACAAAGGCTCAAATATCCAGTTTTGTCTTTTTAACATTTATGTACCTGCCCTGTATGCTGAAAAAAATATATTGTTGGAACCTCTTGAAGTATGAAAGGAGCATTGGATCATTGGACAACATAATTCTAGCCGACGATTTAAATGTCATACTGAGCCAAGTAGAAAAAATAGGAGGTTCTGTGGTTAGAGACCCCATAAGGGAGCAAGTCGTTGATATTATTCTAGAATAGGATCTAGCTGATGTCATCCTAGCTAAGGGGAAGTTCACCTGGACTAATAGGAGGTTGGGGCCTGGGAATATAGCTGCCAGGCTCAATGGATTTTTTATCCAAGACTCTTATCTATTACTTGGACTGAATTCCACCTCTAAAATCCTACCATTTGGGGGTTCTGACCATAACCCATCCTACTAGAACTTAGAAAATACAAGAACCTGGGGCCCATTCCCTTTCGTTTTAGCTCACTTTGGATCTCCCATAAAGATTTCTTGGGAATTGTTTTGGACACTTGCTCATCTTCAGTATTGGGTTCACCCTTCTTCGTATGGGAATAAAAATTGAGAAAAGTCAAAAGGGCACTCAAGATGTGGGCCAAATCGACTGAGTCTCTGGTTCAAAGAAGAACGAAAGCTTTGCAAAACTTAGAGGCTCATCAGCTTTCCATGGATGCTATCCAGATATCAAAGGATGACGTTGAAAAAGAAGTAATCCTCCATCAAGATTTACATGTTGCATGGAGATATGAGGAAGATTTATGGAGAAAAAAATCTAGATGTCTCTGGCTCAAAGCAGGGGATCAAAATACATCTTTCTTCCATAAGCATTCTGAGATGAGGAAGAATTACAAAACTGTTAAGGAGATTCAAACTCACGATCAAGTTATTCAATACTTTAACAAAATAAAGTTGGAAGCATCTCAACACTTCAAATCAATTTACACAGCTGAAGCTGATAACACTCCTCCAAACTCTGCGTTAATGAATCTAGTTCCCATGATGGTTGAGAGAAAGGACAATATTGAGCCAATGCAAAGGATCACAATAGAGGAACTAAAAATGACCATGGAGGAGATGGAAGAAGACAAGGCACCTGACCTATATGGTTTCAATGCAAGGTTCGTCAAGGTTTGCTGGGAAATAGTGCATAAGGATCTACTAAAGATAGTTCTAAAAGCTCAACAATGTGAGAAAATAGGAGGAAGCACTAGTTCATTGTTTTTGGCCCTTATCCCCAAAGAAAAATATGCAGTATCATTTGACAGATTTTGACCTATTTCGTTATGTAATATAGGCCACAAGATAATCACTAAGATCCTGGCCAATAGATTAAAATACATTCTGCCTCAAATCATTCCAGAAAACCAAGGAGGCTTCATTAAAGGCAAGAGAATTTGGGATAATATCATCTTGGTCCAAGAGGCAATCCATTCCAGCCTAAAGAACCGGGACAAAGGTATGGTGGTGACAATCGATTTAGCTAATGCATTCGATAAAGTCTGTCACTCCTTTCTCTTTCAGGTGATGCTAAGGTATGAATTTGATCCAAGTTTCATACGCTGGGTCAAAGCTTGTATAAACAATCCTTGGATTTCCCCCCTCATAAATGGAAGAGATGCAACCTTCTTTCAAGCCTCCCAAGGCCTTAGGAAAGGTTTCCCACTCTGACCAATTCTTTATGCAATCCAAGCCTCAGTGCTAGGCCTACAACTCGAGCAAGCAAGGAACGATCAGGATTTAATCGGCATCATAATGGCTCGTGGGACTAGAGATATTAACCACACACAGTTCGTAGATGATACTATTCTATTAGGATGTGCCAGTCAGAATATAGCGAGAAGATTCAAGGCCGAATTGGATTCCTATTGCCAAGCTTCTGGCAACAAAGATAAGTCTAAGAAAAAGCAAGATCTACAACTAGAATATAAATCCTAAGGAGATGTCTGGAATATATCGCACTTTAGGAATTGAGGGAGTAATAATATGTGATTCCTTTAGATATCTAGGGATCCCAATTTTCAATGGAAAGCCGAAAACCTCTGATTGGAACCCGTTGATTGATAAATTCAAGAAATAATCCAATCCTGGGGGTTGGTTTGGCTAAATTCAACAGGGAAAATGGTATTGGTAAAGGAAGTTCTGAATAGCTTTCCATTATACCAGTGTTCATTACCGATGGCTCCTATCAAAATACTCACCTCCATCGAAAGTCTATTGAGGACCTTCCTTTGGCAAGGAGGGAAAAACAAGGGAGGAATAAATTTGCTTTGGTTAGCTGGAAGAAAATCAAACTGCCCGGGATGGAAGGAGGCCTCTAGATCAGAGATTTAAAATACCAGAACTTAGCATGGGAGCAAAGCTACTCTGGAATTTGTTGGAAGTGAATCCCTCCTGGAGCAGCCAGGTGCTAAGACATAAATACTTCCCAGGCAAAAGGCTACGATGTTTGGATTCAAAGCCTATGAGTAAGCAAGGATGCCCCATCTTCAATCTATGCATGAAAGCCCTAACAAGTTTCAAAGAAAAACTCTTCTGGATACCGAGAAATGGAAAGCACAGTAAAATATGGCAGGACTCCATCTTGGGGAAGTCGCCCATCTCTAGACTACCTGGCATCAAAAGGTGGTTAAACAGTCAAAACAAAATCACGCTTTGGGATATCTCAAGCTGGGATCCCGTCCCACCCCATCGCTGGATTGGATGGTCTCTTCCAGACTGTCCCATGGAGATGGATGATGAAAAGAAACTGCTCCTCGAACACCTTATTGGAGCAGCACCTCTCGCCAACAGAGTAAAAGACAAATGCGGTTGGGGGAGTAGAACGGTAGAATTCTCCTGAGCGCAAGGTTATGATCTGTTCGCTGCATGCCCCAACGTGCCCAACAATCCTATGATTTGGAAAATGGTCTGGCAAGTGAAGAGTTTATTAAAAATTGACATGTTCAACTGGACGCTGGCGCATGGGAGTATTTTGACAGGTGAGAATCTGGAAAAAAAGAGGCTTTGTTGGCTGGTTCCCGCTCCCCAATGTGCAAAAAGAGCAAAGAAACCGGTCATCATTTGTTAATAAATTACTCCTTTGCCATTAAGGTTCGGGAACTACTAATCCACCGTTGGTTTGGCAATATGGAGCTACCAAGCAACATTCAACAATGCTTTATCAGTAGGAACCAAGCGTATCAAGGAAACCTGGACAATAAAGCAGGTTTTAAAAATTGCTGGAGAACGCTGCTAAAAGTAATGTTTTCGAATATTTGGATTGAAATAAACCAAAAGTCTTCAAAGACAAGGCCCATAATCCAAAACATATTGCGGCTAAAACACAAGCACTCATGGGAGAAATAACGAACATGTCGATGCTGCCTAAGAACAAAACCAATCTCTTGCGAGATGAAGTAAGTTGGCTGCAATCCTTCAAAATTACTGAATTAGGCACAATCAAGGTTAAGAGATCTTTGGAAGTTTGGGAAATGAGAATGGACCAATCTCAGTTTGAAATCTAGATGAAAGAGAGGATAATATTTAAACTCTTCTTCGACAGAGCATCGAAGGGGAATCCGGGAGCGGCCGAAGGAGGAGGGGTCATCATTCGTCTCGAGGTGAACATTGAAACTGAATACTACTGGAATATAGGCAATGGCTTCAATAACATGGTTGAAGCTTATGGACTATGGCAAGGACTTAAACAATTGGAAGCCACATGGGTTGAAGAAGCCATTGTTATTGGAGATTCTCTAATAATTATTCAAGCCATGAATGGTTCAAATCATTGTCTAAATATAAGGCTATCCAGATTTATCAGAAGAATTCTCTCTCTCTCAAGAGCATTTCGGCAACTAGATTACTTCCATATCCTCCGTGATTTGAGTGGGAAAGCGGACCTAGCAGCAAATAAGGCAGTTGGATTATGTACTAATGAGCTCTATGCTAATCTTAATTCCTATTCAGTTATTCCTCCCTAAGAGGCGAAGTTCTTATAGACTACTCTCGTACTCTTATAAGTCAGAAGTTTGTATCCCTTTCAGTGGTTCCCCCACTGTTTTTATAATATAAACCATACCCTTTTTTGTCTAAAAAAAAACATATAAATTTTTAAATTAAAATAAAAATGATCTTTTTTAATTAATACAAACACCACATCTTTTATATAAACATGTTACTTCAATATAAACAAACCAAGTACTAAGTGATGCCACTTCAAGGGGACATATATGACTTAAAATATAAGTAAAGGGATAGATGCATATGTAATAGGGTTGACCTAATAAAGGGTGTACATGCACAACGTCTAAAAATATTTATATATGTTCTTCACTATAGTCATTATAGGAGGATGGAACATATGATTTGGATATATAAACTTATTGGGATTATTTGAAAGGGTGGTCTCCAAATAATTCCAATACATTCATATATCTAAATCATAGATTGCTTCCTCTAATAATGACTATATCGACTTTTATATATATCTATTTTCACTTATTTAAGGTATATATGTTTTACTAAACCAAACTTTATTACATATACATTTATCCATTTATTTATACATCTAACCCCATGTAGATGAAGAAGGTAGAGCAGGTAGACTCATTGTCACATTCAATATTTGGCTTAGATCAATAGGATTTCAAAACGTGTATAGCAACAAGGTCAAATACTCATCAAAATTTAATTTGCAAGTACTCATTTCTAATTTTGTCATGAGTTGAAATTTCAATCGCCTGCATAGAACCAAACTTGGTTTTCAAGGAGTCACTTATTTAGGCTATTTATATCAGATCGGTCTTAATTGGTTACCAAATGAAAGGTTATGTTGGCTATAGTAAAATATCATACTCAGACTTGATTCACAATAATACTCAAACAACCTACCCAATAGATGTTGTTTAAGTGTTTTAAGAGTGAAGTAAATGAAGGCTTGTAACAACAATAGCCAAATGGTAGTAGAGAGAAACATAGTTATTATAGTGCTATCTTGGATTTAAAATATATTATTAGCCCAATAATATTAGTAAATTAAACTTATTGCAGAAGTAAGATAATTGCCAAAATAAATATTTTTTCAAGAAGACAATGATGAATGATACAATCAAAGTGATCAAGCTTCAACCCTTTCTCTGATCATGAGTATATTAATAGCCTAGTGAATAAGGAATTCAATGATCAATATACCCTTAAATGAAGGATTTAATTATTAAAATAATTAAAAAGTTTAAGAAAAAATCAACAATATTTTGAACTAAAAAAAAAAATCAACAATATCTCGAAAAAAAAATTAAGTAAACAAATCAATAAATTTCTCACAAAAATAGAAATCCATTTCTTTACAAAATCAAATGATTTCTCAAAACATCAACAATTTATTAACAATATTTGCAACACTCATTTAAATACAAACCTATGTTCTTGTACATTTAATCTCATATAATATATACTCTCAATCCAAATGACAACAATGAAAAATGTATTACTATACCTTTCAAAAAATAAATAACTCAATTCAATCAAAAGTCAGAAACTTTTGATAAAATATTCTTTTACATCGATGTGAAATTATTCATTGCTTCATACTTGGAAAATGTATTACGAGTACCTTTCAAAAATATATCATAACTCAATTTTTCAAAATTGTTTCTTTTTTTTACATTGATGTGAAATTATTCATTACTTTATGCTGGTTTATACTTGGCTTTAGTTTACATCTTACCTTACTTTATACTTTAGCTTTAATTTACTATTTACCTACTATGGTTACTATAACATATTTAAGCGAATCTATGCACAAGTGTAATTTAGTCAATTTCAACTATCACCTTTCAATTATAAGAGAGATTATTAATTGAAAGTGTAAATGAATAGAATTATATCATGATGATTAATTGGTGATTTTTTCAAAAATATATATTTTAGTATAATTATGTGAATTTTTATTTTATGTTATTTTATCATTTTTTTTTCAAATAAAAAAATTGTAAAGATTAAATCAAAGTTACATTTTTTTTAACAAAATAGCGCTTTTCATATATTGGAGTTTGTAAGTACATTTATGCAAAAACATTTCTTGTTTTTCAAGATACGAGAAGCCTATTACTTAGCAAAGATCTTCACATAGTTGATTCTAAACAAAACAATGAATAGAAAAAGTCACATTGTCCCAAAAAATGACAATGGACTACTTGGATACAGGTGACAGCAACGCAATTAAGGCCACAGAGGAAGATGACGGGGCCACCCTGTCGTCAGCCTGACGTCACCCCTGCATCATCCCCACAATGGTTGCGCAGATTAACTCAGCTCTCGGCCGTGGCCACCTCCTGTATGCTCAAAGGTACGCGGCTGTCACCTTGCAGCGGGATGAACTTAATGAATCTCCTTCGTGCTTGGGCCGACCCGCCAACGGTTTAATGTTTAGGCTCCCTTGTCATTTCTATCATTTGCTCTCTGTGCTCTCTGTGCTCTGCTCTTCGCTTTGTCTTGGTCATTCGACCCTCTGCAACTCCGTCCCTAGTTCTGAGATTACCGCCACCCTTCGTCAGCTAGCCATGTCTCGTCGTCAAAGAGGTATCCCTCACCTTAGTCGTGTGGGGAGAAGCACACCATCTAATCGCCCTATTCAGCTCAATGCTCAGGCAAGTGGCGATGGTTTTGATGTCGAGATCCCCAAAGTTGTGCGTCTCGTGGTTAATGACTAGGAGGATGAACTTTCTGGTGCCCTCAACGCGGTTGGTCGCACCCAGAGTGACAAAGAAACTATTGGGTGATAAAAATCTCCTTATACGGCTCATTCTCCACTTCCACTCTTAGCCTCTTGCACCTGCACCTCCTGCACCACCACCTCCTGCTCCTATCGTCCCCATCGCCCCCATGTTTTAGCCTCTGCACCTCCTGCACCACCACCTGTTGCTCCTGTCGTCCCCACCGCCCCCCCTGTTTTAGCCTCTGCACCTTCTGCAGCACCACCTCCTGCCCCTCCCCCCCACTGAGTCGAATAAAATCCCTCTCTGCCATTAAATGCACTCCCAGCCCGACAATGGCAAGGAAGACAACCCCTCTCCTTGTTAAACAACCCCCTGCAGGCAGCGGTGAAGATGACGATTCCTCCAGCAGTGAGGAGGCAGATTCTGTTAGATTTTAAACATTAAGCTAGCATTTCATTAGGATCTTTAACTGAGAGAACAACAAGCACAACAGTCAAACACAAGAGATAATGAACACAGTTTTTTTCCTCGAGGAAACCATAAATGGAGAAAACCCCGCAACTTCCTCAGAGATAGAATCAACACTAAAGTGAAACCCAAAACAGTAAGATGATCTCCTGACATCGGTAACCTTCTTTCTATCTAGCCCCAATGTCTTCTCCTTCCTCAACTATGCGCTACACTTGAGTGTGGATGAGATTTGTGATAAATAGAGAGGTCGCCTCTCTATTTATATTAATTCCCGACATGACTAAAACCCTACTAGGGCCAACTTCACTAGGTGAGTCTAATAACCCTAGTGCCCCGGAATTGCGGGGACTTTAACCCTTAGACAATAGGAGGGTTACCCACAATGACATGACATGACTTGTTTACATTATAGATCCTTCCGATAGGAACATCAGGGCATGACATGACATAAGTACATCCTAGAATAAACATCGAGTTACAATTGATAAGAAATACAAGTGAATACATTCCGAAGTTATAATTACATCAACACTCCCACTTAACTAGGAAGGTATTCTCTCGACACAATTTTCATCATTGGTCTTCTTCTCTGGATCATCTCGTCATCTGCATCTTCAAGTCATCTTCGTCTTCATGTCATCTTCGTCTTCAAGTCATCTTCATCTTCGAATCATCTTCATCTTCGGATCTGGATCATCACTTGACCTGGATCATCATCACTGGATCTGGATCATCACTCAATCTGGATCATCACTCGATCTGGATCATTTCTGGAGCATCATCTTTGGATCCGGATCATCCCTCGATTTGGATCATCTCTGCTGGATCATCAACACTGAATATTCACATGTGCTATCTCATGATTCTTCTCGTCATAGGAAGTTCTACAGAGGCAACCCTTTTCCATGCTGGATGTAGGCCTAGCCACCATGTAGGTCTTCTTCAGCGCTTATATCTGACACTTAAGTCAGAATGGCCCGCCCAGCACTTACATCTGATCATGTAGGAACTGATCCTATAATCATATCAGAAAGGAAACGCCCAACACTCACATCTGACCATGTGGTAACATAGCCCACAACCCTATCAGAAAGGCCCAACACTCACATCCGTTCAACCAATGATAGGAATGGCCCAACACTTACACTTGGCCATGCGAGGAACCAATCCTCCATGCCAAAAGGCTCTGCACTTACATCTAACAACCAATGTCAGAAAGGCTCTTGCACTTACATCCGTTCAACCAATGATTAGGAAAGGCACAACACTTACATCTGTTCAACCAATGATCAAGAAAGGCTTAGCACTTACATCTGTTCAACCAATGATCAAGAAAGGCTCTGCACTTACATTCGACACATACGAGGAACCAATCCAACATGAATGTTCAAAAAGGCGTGCACTCACATCTGATCTTGTAGGAACCAATCCAACATGAATGTTCGAAAAGACATGCACTCACATTTGATCTTGTAGGAACCGATCCTACAGTCATATCAGAATGGCCCCCAGTCCCAGAACGAGCTACCTGGTAACTGACCAGGTGCCTCCATTCTCCTAGAGAATGGAAGTTACCCTTACATCTGACCTACTCGTGAGAATGGCCAGCACTCACATCTGACATGGAAGGAACCAATCCTCTCACCATGACAGAATGGATTAGCCCTTACATCTAACCTACTCGTTAGAATGGCTATGGATTCAACACTCATATCTGACATGGAAGGAACCAATCCTCTCACCATGACAGAATGGCTCAGCCCTTACATCTGACCATGGAAGGAACCAATCCTATCACCATGTCAGAATGGCTATGGGTCTCATCACTTTCCCTTGGAGGAAACCTCGATCTGGAGAACACCAAGCTTCTCTGTGAAGTACTTGAACTTCATCCTAGCTAATGGCTTTGTCAACACATCAACTATTTGTTCCTCCGTCGCAACATACTGGAGCTTCACTTCTCCCTTCTGCACCATATCCCTGATATAGTGATATTTGATCTTGATATGCTTCGACTTGTCATGAAACACTGGATTCTCTTACAACTTCACGCAACAATGGTTGTCACAATGTATACAAGTAGCATCCATCTGGAGATCAAATAAATCAGACAATAGCTTCCACAGCCATACTGCCTCACAACTAGCTGAACAAGCTACGGCATACTCTGCTTCAGCTGTACTTAGTGCCACACAGGATTGCTTCCTGCTAAACCAAGAGATCACACCTGATCCCATACTAAAGCAACACCCTAAAGTGCTCTTCCTATCGATGGCATTGCCTGCCCAATCTGAATCAACATAACCCTCCAGGTTAATCTTCTAATTCGCCTCGTACTTGAGCCCATAATCAATTGTACCCCTCAGGTACCTCAGAATGTGCTTTGCAGCAATCAAGTGAAAATGTCTCAGATCTGTCAAGAACTGGCTCAAGGTGTTCACAACAAAGCAAATAGATGGTCTCGTGTTCGTCAGGTACATCAAGGACCCAATCATTTGACGATACATCATAGCATCAACTGCTTCTGATGAATCATCACTCAATAGCTTCAGATTCGATGCCATAGGCATGGCCATAGCCTTGTAGTCCATCATCCCAAACCTCTTCAGGATCTCTACTGTATACTTCCCTTGTCTGAGGGAAATCCCATCTGCACTCTCCCACACCTCCATGCCTAGAAAATAATGCATCATACCCAAGTCCTTCATTTCGAACTCAGCAGCAAGCTTTCTCTTCGTATTAGCAATCAACCCATCCATACCTATTACAAACAGATCATCTACATATAGTAGAAGCATCACTGGGTTGCCATCTTCAACGTTGTAGTAAAGGTTGGAATCTGCTTTACTCTTGGTAAAGCCCAAACTAGATAGAAAGCTGTCAATTCTGTCGTACCATGTCTTGGGTGCCTATTTCAAACCGTACAGGGCTTTCTTCAATCTGCACACATGAGACTCCCTGTCATGTGTCCCAAAACCGAGTGGTTGTTCTAGATACACTTCCTCCTCCACTACACCATTCAAGAAAGCAGTCTTGACATCCATTTGGTGTATCTTCCATTTCATTACTGCAGCCAAAGCAAGTACTGATCTGATGGAAGTATATCTGGCTATAGGGGTGCAAAGGTTTCTTCATAATCTATTCCTTCTTTTTGTGAGAAACCGCGAGCCACAAATCTTGCCTTATATTTCTCTATGCTACCATCTGTAGGATGCTTGATCTTGTAGATCCATTTGGAAGTTACAACTAACTTCCCTTCTGGTCTTGGGACAACATCCCAAACATCATTCTTCATGATCGATTGATACTCTTCGATCATAGCATCCTTCCATTCTTTTCGTTCTGCTGCTTCTTCATAGTTGGAAGGTTCTTTATTGATAACATCACATAGTAAAGCTACATATCCGGAGCAAGATCTGGTTCTGTTTCTTTCTCTGTGATTCTCTTCTGGAGCCCCATATCTTTCCGCACCTTGGATAACTTCTAGTACCCAACCAGGTTTCCTCTTGTGAGTGTTATAGCTGATTTCACCACTCTAGGTGAATCACACTTTGTATGGCCTTCCCCTGTCCTGCTGCAGACTCCTTAGACCCCATGGACCATTTTTTGTCTTTGATGTTCCCTTGATCATCCCTAAAAACATGTGAAAAATGATACACGCGACTTTTAAACCTATAAGCGCGTATATACGCGGGTTTGACCACTAAAACCGCGTACATCGGGATGTGTGCATAATCCAAATCCTTTTGGAGTTTTCCTTGACATGGATCCGACTCATTTGACTCCTGGCCTTCCCTATGCCTTGAGATCGCTCAGATTCGGCCTTTCATTACCCCTTTGGAAGCTATATAAGGAACCCCTTGGTACATTGAAGGAAAGAAGAGAGAATTGAGAGCAAAGAAACTATAGTCCATTGTTGCCGGAACTTATGCTTGAGTCTGCATCCCTTTGTCCCTTGGAGCACCAGTGTGTTCTTCCCAAGCTTGCCTTTTGCTTGTGAGCTTGCTATTGAGAGATGGAGGATTGAGGTGGTGGAGGCCCAAGTGGGGGATTCAGTTTCTCCGGTTCGCAGACGTGCCGTTAGAGGTTGTATCTTGTAATCTCTGATTTATATTAATAGAAATATCTTTTCCTGTCCAATAATTTGTGTTTGAATGAATATTTTATCCATGGGATTATGTCAAATGCTTGTACATTATTGATTATATATGCTAGAATAGATCTAACACCATGATATATAGAATTCTTGTATTGTTTACTTGTTGTTGAGGGAGTAATCTATCAATTCAAGCTGAAGATTGGAAAGCTCAACGGGGATCTACTTCAACCGTCCGGAATAAGGTACGAGGTCTGATCCTTTAGCGTTAGACATTTAATTTCTATTGCATATTGGAAAGGATTGATTTCTGGAGTCAAGCTGTCTATTGTGGTACCCCAAGCCATAGGAATTTCTGTCTGTAACAGTGAGGATTCTTTTCTGGAGGTGGATCTACAGGTCTTGTGGTTCTTCAAATTCTCAATCTTCTTCTTGAATTTCTTCATTCATGGTTGTATCATGAATTCTGGGTGCTTCTGCTTCTTCCATATCTTCAGCAGGTCTCTTTCTGGATTTGTTGTAAGCTATGTCTTCATCAAATGTTACATCCCTGCTGATATCAATATTCTTGAATCCTGGGAAGTATATTCTGTAAGCATTGAGCTTTCAGAGTATCCCACAAATATACCCTTCTTTCCTGAAGGATCTAGTTTTGTTCTCTTTTCTTTTGGTGTGTGTATGTACACTAGACAACCGAATATTATGAGATGGGTGACTTCTGGTTTCTTGCTGGAGAAGACTTCTTCAGGAGTCTTGTTCTCGAGTACTCTGTGTGGAGTACGGTTCTGTACATACACCATTGTTCTGGCTGCTTCTGCCCATAGATGCATAGGAAGATCTTGATCATGAAGCACTTCCATGATGTTTGTATTCTTACTTTCTGCAACTCCATTCTGTTGTGGATTGTAAGGAGAGGACAACTCCCTCTTAATCCCCGATTCTTTGCATAAGTCTTTGAATTTGTTTGATGTGAATTCTCCGCCATTATCTGATTGAAAAGTTTTGATCTTCTTTTCTGTGTGGTTCTCGATCAAGGCTTTGAATTCCTTGAACTTGTTGAAAACTTCATCTTTGTTCTTCATGAAGTAAATCCATGTCTTCCTAGAAAAGTCACCAATGAAATAAACATAGTCTACATACCCGCTTAGTGAACTTGATGACATTGGTCCGCATACATCGGAGTGGATGATTTCCAAGATTCCTTTTGCTTTGCTTTCACTACTTGGAAATGTCTTCTTTGTGTTTTTTCCTTTCGCACATCCTTTGCAGAACCCTTCATGTTTTGCTTGAATTTCTGGAAGACCTTCAACAACTTTGCTTGCAAGTGGTAGTGCTCTGTAATGCACATGTGCAAGCCTTCTGTGCCAAAGTTCATTTGGCTCTACTGTGTCATGGACCATAGCTTGTTCTGGATGGCCCTTCAACTTGTATAAACCCCCTTCTTGTTCTCCAATCACTATTGCATCATCAATAGTCTTTCCCCTTGGCCACATGAGGACTTTACCATCTACAAATGCAACCCTCATGCCTTTTGCATCTAATGCTGATATGGATAGAAGATTCTTCTTTAGTCCTCGTACAAACAAGACATCTTTCATTTTTATAGACTTTCTGGAGTCTAGCTTGTAGGAGGATTCACCATTACCTTTTATGGGATATTGGTAGTCATCCCCAAGCTTCACCTTATGGGGTGATTTATGTTTGGATAGGTTCTCAAAGGATTCCTTGAAACTTGTCATGTGCTTGGAAGCCCCATTGTCAATAAGCCAATCTTTGCTTCCATGAGTGACAGTTCCTGTGGGAGCGGAGATCAGAACATATTCATCTTCACTTGAAGAGTCTTCGCTTTCTTGTTTTACTCTCTTCCTGGGAGGATCATCATCCTCAGCAGTGTGAGCATGATGTCTTCTTTTGGAGTTCCTCTTCTTCTTGGATCCATTCTTATTCTTGGGACAATTTTTGGCAAAGTGTCCTATTTCATTGCATGTATAACATCTGAGTCTGGATGGATCCCTTCTTACAAAATTATTTTTCTGATTAGAATGCTTAGCTTGGTGATGATGCTTTTCCCTTCTTCCTTTCTTGGAGTGTACTATGAGAGCTTGATATTCACTTCCCATATTTTCTTCTCGAGCTGCTATTCAAGCTTCTTCTTGAGAACATTCTTCCCACAACCTACTGAACTTGACCAACTTCTTTCTAGCACAGATTCCTTGGATGAAAGAATCCCATGACCTACGGAGGCCATTCAATGTTGTCATCACAAGTTCTGCATTCTCCACTTCTTCATCTATAGCTTCTAGTTGTTCTTTGATCTGGGAGACCCTTGTGAAATATGACTGGATGGTCTCCTCATTCTGAATCTTGACATTCTTCAACTGGTTCCTTAGAGTCATCTTCCGATTGATGTTCTTCCCTTCAAACAATTTGGTTAGGGCATCAAACATGGATTTAGGTGTCTTGAGGGGGGACACCTGAGGAATGAGGTGATCCTTGATAGAATCTGCAATGATCCTCTTTGCCATAACCAACTTCTTCTTATGTAAGGCCTTGAGCTCATCTCCCTCTGGAACTGGAACCTCCTCACTGATATAGGAGTCCAACTCATTTTCTTCCAGGACCAGGGAGATCCTATACTTCAAAGCTCGGAAGTTATCAGCTCCCTCAAGCTTTTCATCAAGCTTGGTATGATGAGACATCTTAATTGAGAACCTCAAATGGAAATAAAAAATATTTAGATCTTACCAGGTCAAGATGTTGGATCTGGATTTGGAGTTGAAATCCTGCAGTGCTGGTTCAGGAGCAGACTAGGGTTTTGCTTTTCCGGAGTTCTGTCCAACCAAATGCTTTGAATTTGATCCCTGACTTCAATCTTGGGGAGGAGATCAATCCAGGCCTAGGCTCACTGAAAAATTCCACTTCTGTGAAAAGCCCTAATTTTTGGCAGCAGTGTCGGGTCCAAAACTGAAAAACCTCAGAATTGGATTCTGCTTCGACAGAAAGATGCGCCCTAGGGAGGAGAGTTATTCCACCCTACTTTTGCTGAACATCTATGGAGAGAGATCCACAAACTAGGAAGCCCTAGTTCCCGCAGCTGCACAGTGTCTTCTCCTCAGGTTAGCTCTAATACCATGTCAGAGCTTAAACATTAAGCTAACATTTCATTAGGTTCTTTAACTGAGAGAACAACAAGCACAACAATCAAACACAAGAGACAATGAACACAGTGTTTTTCCTCTGGGAAACCATAAATGGAGAAAACCCCGCAACTTCCTCAGATATAGAATCAACACTAAAGTGAAACCCAAAACAGTAAGATGATCTCCTGACATCAGTAACCTTCTTTCTATCTAGCCCCAGTGTCTTCTCCTTCCTCAACTATGCACTACACTTGAGTGTGGATGAGATGTGTGATAAATAGAGAGGTCACCTCTCTATTTATACTAATTCCCGACATGAATAAAACCCTACTAGGGTTGACTTCACTAGGTGAGTCTAATAACCCTAGTGCCCTAGAACTGCAGGGACTTTAACCCTTAGACAATAGGAGGGTTACCCACAATGACTTGACATTACTTGTTTACATTATAGATCCTCTCGATAGGAACATCGAGGCATGACATGACATAAGTACATCCCACAATAAACATCAGGTTACAATAGATAAGAAATACAAGTGAATAAATTCCGAAGTTACAATTACATCCACAAATTCCTCTAGTGACGACGCCCTAGATGCCAAGGGTGAACCAAATGAGTCAGTTTCCACTGGCTTTGGATGCCCCATCGTTGAGGAGCCATTCCATAAGCCTTAAACAAGTTTTTTCATTGGCTTCTTTTGTTTTTGTCAGAAAGACTGTGGGCTTACCAAGTCAGAATCACTGTCTGAATCAAGTCAGTAGGTTTTCTTTTCAGGAATTACAGTATGATCACTATGTCTTTTTGTAAAAGGATACTCTCCTTCTTTCTATGGACATGTTTTCCCTCATTGAGGGAGGGTTCGACAATCTTTTTAGGACTGTTTTACCTGCTTGTCTCTTTGAGCAGGAATGTGTCTCTGAACTATAACTTTTTTTGTAACACTATTGCTTTTTTTCAATAGAATAGTTTCTTAACTTACACAAAAAAATGACAATGGACTAAACAATTCAGAATTTAAAAGCATTGGAACTGAAAACTAAACTAATCTATAGAACAAGTAATGTATCTTCACAAAAGCCTTAGCAACTTTGATGAATCAACAACCTCTTCATAAAAAAGAAGACCTCAGGAGCACACACAACTTTTTTCTAATAAGTGATCAGCGACACATTGTAATTCATGTATATGTGAGAGAATGCTAGACAAACAAAAAAATATTTAAGGAGATTGATCCTCTCACACCATTACTCCAATATAGCCACATGAAGGAGTGCCTTGTTATTAGCCCAATCTACCACATTTTTAGAGTCTCCATAGATGTGCAAAGTTGAAAACTTCTTGAATGTGCAAAGGAAAAAAAGCCCCACAAATCAAGTAACTCAACCCAGGTATAATTAATTGATGTTTTTTTTACAAAAATGGGTATTGAATTAATAAGATAGAACAATGAATGCATCACTTGAGCTATTACAAAAAAATTGGGTAATAAAATTACCTTCAGTTCTTAAACTGTTGTTTTCACACTTTCCATTACTAGATAAATAAATAAAATCTAAATAAAGAATTTGCTAAAATCCGAGTTTATGAAATTGCCATATTCTGAATAATTAACTTAGGCAAAAACTAATTATCTGAAAAGTTTCGCTTCCCAATCTTTTATGCGGCCTTTGCTTAAAATTTTCTTCCACCTGTAGCTTCTGATTCAAATTTCTGGTTCTCCAATTCATTGATTGACGACTAGAAATAGATGAAACGCAGACTTCCATGCCGCAGCCTGAAGTCCTTCTTTGCTCCAACCTGCTTTCATGCTGATACGATTTCATTCTCCAACCCATAATATTGTGTTGTTTCTCCTTACTTTCATGCTCATACATTTTAATAGCTTGATCAATCTCGCGGTCCTTCATATTTGCAACCATATTAATGGAGATGGCCTCTTTGAGCAACATGATTAACCAAAATTTCATTTGATTTAAGTTGGGATGCCATGTTGGCGACCAGATCTACCTTATGATTTAGTTCTCTTATAACGTGGAAGAACTTCATATTCCGAAATGACCAGGAAAGTTTTTTTATTTGCTGCAGGATTCTAGTTAACTTCAAATTTTTTATTTAGCTGGAAACATCCATGGCTTGAATTATTGAACGGGAGTCTCTGAAGACCAAATCTTCTTCCATGTCAATTACTTTTTAGTTGCCTCAATCCTTGCCACAAGCCGTGAGTTTCTGCAGTATTGTTTGTATCAATACCAATTCTCTAGGAGTAATTTATTTCAGTGTTATCTTCTGGATTGAGGATAAGTCCTCTCTGTCCGGTCGCCCTTGGATTCCCTTTAGAGGCTTCATTAAAGAACATGTTGTGGAGCTTCCTTTCCTTCCTCCAATTATCGTGCTGAGTTTGATCAAGCCTTATATCCCAGAATTCATGCTGCCGAATTGTAGGAGCAAAGATGTCAACAGATAGCTTGAAACAGTTCAACCAATTTGCTTCTTCAATCCTTAAAGGAACCTTGTTTTTAGGTATGGGTTGTAGCTGAAGACATTCTCCCATGCAGGCATGAGCTTTGATTGCCACTTGCAGTCGAAAGTGGGTTGTTTCTCTAAAGACTCTGCTATTCCTTTCTAGCCAAGTTTCCAACACTATACATTTTGGTAGCATCAACGAAAATGTTTTGAATTAGTTCTTTTGAGATATTGTTCCCGAATAAATATGGTCCCAAGTGCTGAATGGCAGCGAGATGCTTTCCGGGGGAGCTACCATGCCAAACTGGGGTGATTTTATCTGCCCCTAAATTTCCATCGTGAAGGAACATTTAAGGAACATGTGTGCAATTGTTTCTTTGCTCTCTTGACAAAGTGGACATGGAAGGGACCGACAAAACCTCATTTTTCCAAACTGTCTCCTGTGAGGATTTTTCCATGGGCAAGAGTCCATACGAACATATCCACCTTGGGGAGACTTCTGTTGTTCCATATTCTTTTCCATATAGTGGGATCTTTAGGGACGTTTGGGAGATCGAATAAGCGTTTATAGCCTTGAGTAGAGGTGTAAGCACTTGATTTAGTGCCCCATCCTCTTTCATATTTTGATAATTTTTCCATAGGCACTAATCCTTGCAGAGAAGAGAGAAATTGTGTTTTTTCATTTGCCAGATGGACCAGGCATTCAAGAATATTCCACTTTTCCCAATTAAAAGGAGATTCCATGTTCCTGCTAGAGATAGCCCATAAGGTTTTGAGACCTTGCATTTCCATCCAAATTTAAAAATTCAGAATTCCAGGAGCATAGTCAAGCGGAGAATTTCCAAGAATAGAGTCCTTCCAAAGTCTGATTTATTTGTCATTACCAGGGATCCAGGTAAGATCCTCTTTAAACAGAGGTATCATTTTTTGACATAAGGTAAAGATAGAGGAACCTTTTCTGACAGCAGGAGCATTGTCTAAACAACGTAAACGGGAGACAATAAAGTATTTTCTCCTTAAGACTTGACTATTCTAGGAGTCCGAATTTCCTACCAGGTTCTAGAGTAGTTTGGCACCCAAGGCCAAATTGTGGAATTTAAGATCTTAGATCTGCAAACCCCCCTCCTTGGTTGGTTTTTTGATCTTTTTCCAACTAACTAGAGCGAATTCCCCTTGCTACTCTTCCCTCCTTGCCGTAGAAAATTACAGAGCAGTCTATCGATTAAGGAGAGAATTTTGGTAGGAACTAACAAGATGGAGCTTTGATAAATAAGAAGGTTGCTGAGAACATATTTGATTAATGTCACTTTCCCTTCCTAGTTGAGCCAGACTGCTCCCCATGAGAGAATTTTCTTTTTGATTTTTTCCACGAAGGGATTCCAGTTAGCTGCTTTTTGAGAGGCTTTGAAAATCAGAACATCAAGATAAGTGAAGGAATCCCATGGTTTACGCTTGCAATCCTGAGAATACGAGAGATAACGAACAACTGTCCCGAGTTGGTATTCCAACTATAAATTTGACTTTTCCTCATATTAAGTTTACTTCCAGAGGCTTAGAAATAGGAGTCTAGTTCATATTTAAACCTTTTGGTTGTGATAGGACTGGATCCTCCCAAGAGGATAGTGTCATCAACAAACCGAGCGTGATTAATGTCCTTGGTCCCTCTGGCCATTCAGATACCAATTAACTCCTGGATTTGTCTAGCTCGATCTAGTTGAAGGCTTAGCACCACTACTTGGATCGTATAAAGCAATGGGGGGAAAGGGCATGCTTGGCGCAGTCCTCTAGAGGCTTTAAAAAAGGAGGCCACTCTATCGTTGACAAGGGGAGCGATCCAAGGCTCATTAATACAGGCTTTAACCCAACTGATGAAAGCAAGATCAAACCCGTAAAAACTCATTACCTAGAAAAGGAAAGAGTGACGAACTCTATCAAATGCAGTGGCTAGGTCGATTTTCACCACCATACCTTGTTCCCGATTTATGGTGTTTGAGTGGATTTCCTCCTAAACTAAGATGATGTTGTCCCAATTTTTCCTACCTTTGATGAAGCCTCCTTGGTTTTCAGGAATGAGCTTGGGAAGAATGTTTTTAGTCTTTTGGCTATTATTTTGGTGATAATTTTATATCCAATGTTGCATAAAGATATTGTGGAGAACCTCCTACAATAAACAATGAGAATGCACGATATAACATAAATATTGGAGCACAAAAGATATTTTATTGATCGCGGGCCACTTTGAGGGGGAAACTTCCTTTGAGCAAGCTCAATACAAAATAACTCTTGGATGCTTTCATTAGCCTCAACACATACTTATATACTAAGTCTAATCTAAACAACTATTACCCCCCATGAATGTGGGATAATGCAACATAATAACTAGACAACTTAACAACTATTACTTACTCCCCATGAATGTGGGATAATACCACATACTGATGGGACGACTTACAAAGCATATGCGTCCGATAAAATATACTAACAAAATAAAGAGGAGGGTTGATAAGGGTTCTTAACATCCCCTCCCTCTTAAAAAAACCTTTGTCCTCAAAGCTTTAGATGTGGAAATTGTTGCTGAATTTGAAGGAGCGGTTCCCATGTAGCATCCTCTGGTTGCATGTTGTACCACTAAATTAAGACCTCTACGATGGACCAAGAGCAAAGCTGACAAGTGCACTTATTGAGGATGGCCTTCGGATCTGAAATGATGGATCCTTCATTATGCCGTTTTGGTAAAACAATTTGTTCTCTGATGTTGATGCCAATCACTTGTTGAATGCGAGAAGAAGGAGGAAGTGCCAATTTATAAGAAACAAACCCAATCTTCTGAAGAACTGTATATGGACTATAGATATTTGGAGCGAGTGTTTGATTCCCTTTGAGTTTCAAGGAGGATTGCTTGTAAGGCTGCAGACGAAGAAAAACCATGTCACCGACTTGAAAAGTGCACTTATAACGGTGTTGATTGGCTTGGTGTTTCATGCGGGTTTTGGCCATGTGAAGATTGTCCTGCAGAATGTGAAGAATCTGATGTTAGTTTTGAAGAACCATGTCAACTGCCTGAACTGGTGAACTGCTCGGGGTGTATGGAAGAGTACTGGAGGTGTGTGACCATAAACTGCTTCATATGGAGTCATTTGAGATGCAGTATGGTAGGAAGTGTTGTACCACCATTCAGCGAGAGGGAGCCACTTTTCCCACAGAGGTTGTTCTTCAGAGGTGAAACAATGAAGATAAGTTTCCCAATAGTTGTTGATGACTTCATTCGGACTATCTATTGGTGGGTGATAAACGAAACTCATATTCAGTTTGGTGTCAGTAAGGATAAAATGACTTGTGAAAGTTGCATTGCGGTCTGAGACAATGGAAGAAGGGATTCCATGAAGAAGGAATATCTTGTCCATGAAAATTTGTGCGATCGAGGAGGTGGTATATGGAGGGTTGGGAGCACAAAAATGATGATATTTGGAGAGTCGATCAACCACAACCAAGATTATGGTCTTCCCTCCATTTTTAGGGAGCCCTTGAATGAAATCCATCGAAGTATATCTCAGAATCCTTGTAGGGATGGGCAAAGGTTCGAGCAATCCGGAAAGGAGTGTAGTTTCACCTCGGTGGTGCTGACAAGGAGCACATTCAGAAACCATCTATTGAATTTCTCATTGCATTCGATTCCAAAAGAAGTGACATTGTGCCCTCCCATATGTTTTCATGAACATAGAGTGCCTTGCCGATGGAGAAGCATGGAGTTCATAAAAGACTGCTTGTTTAATATCTGTGCTCTGGGGAAGCACCAGATGACCCTTGTATCTCAGAGAAGAGCCATCCCAAGACAAATGCGGTACCACAAAAGGGTTACTGGCCAACGGTTGGATGATTTCAGATAATGAGGAGTCATTGACATAGCCTTGCTGAATAGAGTGTAACCAAGTTGGAATAGGCATAGAAATGGCTGAAAGAGAGACAGGGGCATCAAATGTGCGGGAAAGAGTATCCACCACAAAATTGTCCTTAGCCTTCTTGTAATTGATCTCATAGTCATATTCCTTGAGTTTGACAACCCTTTTCTATTGTGTTGGGGATGAGACCCATTGTTCCAGAAAATATTTCAAACTCTGGTGATTAGTCTTGATGCAGCAAGGATTCCCTAAGAGGTATGGCCACCACTTCTGTACGACGTGCAAAATAGTCATCGTTTCCTTCTCATATGTGGAGGTGGATAAATTCTTTCCAGGAAGGGATTTACCAGTGAATGCCATGTGATGTTCATCTTGAAAGAGGACAACACCAAGTCCATTGTCACAAGCATCACTCTCAAGAGTGAAGGGCTTGGAAAAATCAGGCATCTGAAGGGTGCATCAGAATGAAAGATCCAAGAGAGTATTTGAGACTGCCGAAGGTTGCATCTAAATGAAATGGAGCTGAGTGATGACACCATGTGAATTATTCTTAAGGATCATTTCCATGCAATGTGAATTGGTGATGCTGAGCGACATTGGTTGTAATCCATTGAATGTGTGTTTTTTTCCAGTGACTAAAAAATGCATCCATAGTTCAGCAAAATCCCATAAGATGGGTCCAAGTGTATGTAACCATTGAGTGCCCAAAATAATAGGATAACCTCCTAGGGGTATGGAAAACATGTTAGAGCACAAGTTATAATCTCCAATAGAGATACACACACTGTGGCAGCTTCGTTTGCAAGGTAAGGTGCTCCCTTTGGAAACCATGACTTTAAAGCTGGAGCAAGGATGGACAAAACAATCAATTTGTTTAGCAATTTGAGGGTCAATAGGCAGCTACAGAATGTCGACCAGATTGTCTACTGGATCTTGAGTAGCATCACAAATTTCAAGTCCAGGCGGAGAACCCACATCGAAGTATGTGCTCGCATCTCGGCTTCAGACAAATGCTTGATAGGAGTGGTTCCAGGAGTCAGAGGGATTGGATGTCTTTGGGGAACCATATTTTTGAAAGGAACAAAAGTGGATTGGGGGCATTGCTGAGCCCTAAACTTAGCCAACCCTAGGATTTCCATGATTGTGTTGGGACATAACATTGTAACGTCATATCAGATTATATTCTTAAGACCACTGATAAAACAACTCCTGTAGAATGCATCAGAAAATCCTTCTGTGTGCTTAACTAAGTTCTTAAATTTTGTCTGATACTCTCTCACAGTGCTAGTCCGGCGAAGTTTGGTGAGTGCTCCTGTGAATTCATCAAAACCACTAGGGCCAAATCGGTGCAAAAGGAGTTGGCAAAAATCTGTCCATTGGGGCTCTTAATGATCCTTGATTTACCAACAGAAGCATTGAAGGGCTTCACGTTCCAAATGAAATGATGCAAGTGGGACTTTGGTGACATTAAAGTTGTTATGCATATTAAAGTATTGTTCTGCCTTGTGTATCCATCCACTTGGATCATCACCATTGAAGCGAGGGAATTCAATCTTCGACCCACAAAAGTTGTTGGAAGTAGAGAACTTAGTGTCTGCAGAAGACTCAGGATGTTGTCGGTTGCTCATGGCTGAATGTTGAAGATGGAGGTTGAGAAATATTTGATCCAGATCTTGGAGTTTGGCCTTGAGGGTGACAAATTTTTCTTCCATTGGTCTATTTTCTCTCGCGTGGGTGATAACCATAAGCAAGTTTTTTTTTTTAAAATTTATTTTTCAGAAATGGGTGGAAAAAAAAATGAGAGAGGGTTTTAGAAAAGGAAAATTTTGAGTTGGAAAAAATGTGAGTTGGTGACTAGGTTGTGGACACTTTCTGAGGGACAAGGAAACAAAAAATGTGAATTTCAGAAGCGAGGTGAAAGAAGGAGATGGAATTTCGGGTGTCAGGAAGTTGACTTGGGATAGGGTCCTCAATGAATGAAATATGTAGAATGGAATGATAGGGGTTACAATGAATTTTCAAGGGAAACAGAGCTAAATCAAGGAATATATGGCTAAAAAACAGAAATATATATATATATTTTGAAAAATGATCTGTGGCAGTGTTAGAAAGCTGTGCTTTATCAACTTGAATTGGAGTAAATGATCTACGACAATTCTGGAATTCTGCGCGTTATCAACTGTAAATAGATATGGACCCCAGGTATATTCGGCTTCCTAATGGTTCAAAGGTAGTCACTTGGCCACCAAGGCTGTCTCAGGCTTGAGTATTGGGGCAGTACCCCTCACTTCACGATGCAGGTAAGACTGCTAACCGCTTAGCAAAAAACGACAGCTCTTTGGTTTTCCTCACAGATGGGAATCTAGTCAATCTGCTGGGGGTCATTGCCCTTTTCGCTTGGCAGGTCCTCTCAATGGCCAGCTACTTCGGGGTTCCTATGGTACTCCTCACAATGAGTTTTAGGGCTATGCCCAAGTACTTCCCACAGTTAAGCGGATAGGGTTTATTCCTTGATCCGAATGAAAAATACTGCTACAAGAAGAATAACTACTGCAATAATCACAATGCCAGAAAAAATGTGGCAGAAATTCCACCCAATGCCTAAAAATCCGTAATTAGAGCTAGGGTTTTGAGACACAAACTTTTAAAATGAGCATAACCCGATCTATATTGCTCAGAATCGCTATTATAGCTTGTTTCTAGAACTAGAACAACCACTCTGCTTCTACCCCCTAAAATCAGAATAGAAATCTGGGCAGCGGGTCAAAAGATTTTCGCTCTGCAATTTCGGCGGCCGTCACCGAAATTCTGAAAAATTTCTGATTTTAAATCCACGATATCTCCACTTTTAGAACTACAAATGAGATGATTTTTTTTTGAAACTGCGTATTTTTGAAAGAGGAATTCAGATATGCAACCTTTTGTTCTTGAATATGCACAGAAAGGTTCAAAAATGGATGTGAAAGTCGCCACCCAATTTTGCCCCTTTAAAAAAGAAAATAAAAAAATTCGCACTTATGCCAAGGAAAGTTCTCTGATACTAGATGTGGGGAACCTCCTACAATAAACAATGAGAATGCGCGATATAACATAAATATTGGAGCACAAAATATATTTTTTTGATCGCGGGCCACTTAGAGGGGGCAAACTCCTTTGATCAAGCTCAATACAAAATAACTCTTGGATGCTTTCATTAGCCTCAACACATACTTATATACTAAGTCTAATCTAAACAACTATTACCCCCCATGAATGTGGGATAATGCAACATAATAACTAGACAACTTAACAACTATTACTTACTCCCCATGAATGTGGGATAATACAACATACTGATTGGATGACTTACAAAGCATATGCGTCCGATAAAATATACTAACAAAATAAAGAGGAGGGTTGACACGAGTTCTTAATAGATATAAGACATAATCTATCAAAAGAGGTGTTGAGGCCTGGAAAATCACAGGCAACAACAACAAGGGATTATCCCCATTCAACGTTCCCAACTAGCACGTGATTGTTTGGTATGGGGAATCTGTTCGGTTTGCGGTCCGACTATCGTAGGTCATGTAACAAAAATAAAGGGTTTTACCAGTTACGGGCCGGTCCACCGTGTATATTTTTGTGTTTTAAATTTAAGTATGATATGCAAGTTCCTATATAAAATGCAGATTGATAAAGAATACGAGGAGCGGTCACAACGTGATGTGCAGGTTCTTACCTCTTGTTTTAAACTCTCTCACATCTTAAAAAAACAAAAAAACTAAGCTGTCCCTAGGGAGCGAGATTATCTTTTAATGAGTAATGTATTACTGTTCATGCATTAAGAAAAATCATAGGTAGCTGTTCTTTGATTCAAAACACATAAACGTGAATAGATAGATAAACAATAAGATAACTCATTGTTTGTGAAAACATTCATTACTCATAGTGGAAATTATTATAAAATAAACCAGAGAACATTCATACAAGAACATAGGTTCAACAAGTTAGAACGATCTCACAGTTAATGAATAAAAGCTGAAAATGAAATAGTTCCTCTTCAACATCATCCATTGCACAACATTTGAACATTCCACCAAAGCTTTCTCCAAGAGGCAAAATTGTAATTATATTATTGCAAAATGAAATAGTTCCACTTACAACATGTTCTCACAAGTCTAACTGGGAAAAAGTCCTCTCCTCTATCTAACTCTCGTATACTTATACTACCAGCCAACTCTTGGACTACCCCTTAGTGACTTGTGGACTTCCCCCACCCGTTTAATCTCACAGTTTTGTCTTTTGTAAGTGTTCATGATTCATACGAACGTTATATTTCAAACGAAGATTAAGATTTACAGGCACTTCATAAAAGGTAACTGACGAAAATCCTCGAACCTGGGACTTTGTTCTTAATAATTAGGATCAGTCAACCGTTGCTCCTTTCGAGATCCAGTGGAACAACTGGATTTGAGAAAATCTCCCATGTCTGTCTGTGATCAACACGAAAACGTATCATTGATCCATACCATTTTCAGTGAATGTAAATCATACTACCAATAAAAATGAGCATCAACAGTAAAAACCCGGGACTGCGTTTTCCACGCGAAAAACCTCAAAACTGATCAGAACCAAGAAATCCGTCACCTAGGGCGAGAAAACCCTACCGGCGGGAAACTAAGATCGGGCGATTAGCCTGCTAAGGAGCCGCAACGGCGGGCACCGCACATACTATGGGTTCCGTAACAAAGGAAAACAATCGGCGAAAATCAAACATTGGTAAAAAATAGAACAACCACATCGGATGGTTAGTCCGCTCCGGAGCCGCAACAGCGGGAATAAAACAGACTACAACTTTCGCAATGAGAAACCATCGACGATCGGGAAAACCACAGCCTAATCCCCTGATCAAAGTCCAACATAATTCTGATAACGAAATGAGCAAAACCAATAAAACATGAAATCGGCACGAGAAAACCATAAACCGTCAGGACGTTTGTTATTTATCCTCCGAAACGACAGGCAAAGAGGACTAGTGCCCCGACATGAAAAAATCATAAAAACATTAAGTGCGTAGGAGACTTTGAAGTTATGCTACAATTAAAATAGTTCGTTTCGTCCTCGAAACAACGACGACACATAGAACTAAAACCCTGGTTCAATCTTCAGCAAAAATCTAACAGTGATAAAACCAAATTATCAAAAAAAATGCTAAGTCCCACAGCCACAAGCATTGGCAGTTTTTAGATCATTCATCTTCCGATAGAATTAACCATTTACCTTAAACCAACTTCAAAAAGATCAAACTCACAGTAGAGGAGCACCAAAGTTTAGCGATCCCAACAAATCTAAGCAAGACAAAATTAAAGAAGGGTTCAAAATTTAAAAAAAATTGGGAAAACGTTGCAGCTGCAACAATTGGCGACTACCTGGTGAACCAAGATCTCTGGACAAATTCTTCCTTAAGTACCAGACTGTTTTAGCAATAAAACCAACATGTTGAAATTGTCTAGATGTCTAGATTTCCCCAATGGCAAATATATGTACTTTTACATTGATGATAGTCCAATTTTAGGAAAATGGAACCCAAAATCTCAAAGTCAAGATAACTCTTTTGAGGCTAAGTAGATGAGATTTATTTTTACCTGTGTCTTCAGGTAGCTTCCAGCTCGGACACCACAAGATTGTAACACATGGTAAATAGAAATATTCCTTTGTTCCTCATTCCCATGCCATTTTTTGCACTTTGTTGTGCTTTTGGAATTTTTTATCCTTTTGAGTCCTCCTCATGCCTTTCTTTTTGAATTTTGTTCAGGTTCCTCTATCCATAGTGTCATTTTGTGTGAGAGATGTATTTAGTTTTCAACTCACGGACGGAGAAGAACTTTTGGAAAAATTGTACTCATATGATTTAGTACTTTGTTTCAATACATATTGATTTCTTAGGAGTTTTGACTCTTATTAGCCTTTTGGATTTCAATTCTTTTGGCATGGGATCATTTATATATAATAAACTGTTTACCCTGCTTCCTTTCCATGGGTCTTTTGATGTCTCCCCCCAGAACATTTTTAAGTGTGAGATGGATGAAGCCTCGAAATAGTATTCCAGACCTTTTGATCTTGAGTTATTTTACAGGGATTAAGCAGGACTTCAATGTGTTCATAGCCATTTAGGAAAACTAGAAGAAATTCTATCAGATAAAACAATAATACACAGTCTTATAATCAAGGATTTAGTTCATCCAGAACTCTGATGTTCTCCATGCAACCAAAAGTTTTCTTCCTTTTATTGAAATCAAACGAAATCTAAACTAAAACCAAACAGGAATAAAGCAAATCAAAATAAACAACCAAAACAATTTATTCAAGTACAAAACAAGAAATAGACAATCAGGAAAAATTGAAGGTTTGAGAACTAAACCATTAACTGGTAAGTCCTCTTCCCACCCTTGTAAATCTTGCAATTTGTAGGTCAAGGGGCCAAGTTTTGCTGCAATCTGAAAAGGGCCTACCCATAACTGTTGAAACTTCGTATGCTTCCCCTTTTCATCATGCGGATGATCCCACTTAAGAACCAAGTCTCCCACTTCAAATTCCTTTGTTCCAGCTTTGTGCTTATCAAGCCACCTTTTCACTATTTCCTACTATTGCTTAAAACGTTCTTTGGCCCTGGATCTAGACTCTTCCGCCTTCAAAAGATTATAGATTCTAAGTTGCAGGATTTCATTATCTGTGCCTCTAGACTCTTAAGCTATTATAGAAGATGGTAGCATAATGTTAGGAGGAAGTATAGCCTCTTTTCCATAAACAAGGGTATACGGTGACACACCTAAAGAATTCTTGGGTGTGACCCTATCAACCCAAAGAGCGTTCGGTAGTGCTAAATGCCAACTTCTATGGTTTTCTATGATAGTCTTTTTTAAGATCCTAATCAAATTCTTGTTTGTAGATTCTGCCAAACCATTTCCTTGCGGGTAGTAGTTGGCAGAATAATGCAACTTAATTCCCTTTTCATGAGCAAATGCAGTTAATCTAATGGAAGAAAAATAAGTAGCATTATCGAAAACCAGGGAAATTGGAACCCCAAACCTGGTCATAATATGATCCTGCAAGAAATCCATGACCGCATCTTCATTGAATTTACGTAACGGAATGGCCTCGACCCATCTAGTGAAGTAGTCAGTTGCCGTTAAAATATATTTGTGCTGCAAGGAAGAATTTGGTTTTATTTCTCCAATGATATCAATTCCCCACTGCTCAAATGGTTCCATTATCATTATAGGCTTCAATGGTCCCGCTGCTTTGGCTTGTCTTCCCCCACACCTCTGGCAGATATCACACTTCCTAACATGGGCATGAGCATCCTTGAACAGCGTGGGCCAATAGTATTCGGCTTTGAGAATCTTGTGGGTTGTCGTATCTCTGGAAAAATGGCCTCCAGCAGGCCCATCATGTAACTCTATTATGACCCTTTTTGCGTCTTCTTTCTCTAAGCATCTGAGAAGGACTCCATCATAATTCTTCCTGAATAAAATTCCATCAATGATCCGATATGTAGCTGATTTAAGGCGCAACGCTCTTCGTTGCTTGGAATTCCAATGTTCTGGAACAATCCTTCCTGAAGGTAATGAACAAGGTCTCGGTACCAGGAATCTGGAGCTGTGAAAAGAGGACATACATCCATCATCTGTAACTCCGCTTCATTTTCCCAATTGTTTTCTTCATTGTTATTACCTTCGGCCATTAGTTTGCACAGTCCTTGCCCTTTAATTATGGAGGCTGGATTGAATTCAAGGTCATACTCTTGTAAAGCTGTTACCCAGTTGCCTCTTCTTTCTCCTAATTCTTTTTGTACGAAAAGAGACCTCACAGCTGGGCATGGAACAATTACCTTTGTCTGATTCTTAAGTATGTACGGCCTGAATTATTTTACCGCTTTGAAGACTGCATAAGCTTGTTTATCTACAACTGGGTAATTCAACTCGCCCCCCTACAGACTAGTTCTCATAAATGATATGGGGAACTCATCTCCCCCATCTTCCTTCTGAGTAAGCACCACTGCTAGTGAATCGTCAGATGTGAAAGTGTACAAAATAAAATCCTTCTCAAAATATGGACTTTTGAGAGAGGGTGCATGAGCAATAGATGTCTTTATTTTGCTGAATGCATACTTTTCCACATCAGTCCACTTGAATTGTACACTTTGTTTTGCCATTTGCTACAAAGGTTTAACAATTTGAGCGAAATCCGGTACAAACCTTCGCACGAAATTTATTGTCCCCATGAATGATTGCATACCTTTTTTGTTATGGGGTAAGGGGATCTGTTCAATAACTTTGATCCTTTCTGGGTCTATGGAGATCCCCTTCTTAGAAACCACGTGACCCAGTAGATTTCCTTCTGTAACAACAAACACACACTTCTTGGGATTTAGCGAGATACCATATTTTTGGCAACGCTCGAAAATCTGTTTTAGATGGAATGCGTGTTCTTCTCTTTTCTTTGAAAATATTGTGATGTCATTGAGGTATACCACAACACTACGGCCAATCAGACCGCGGAAATCTATATCCATAGCCCTCTGGAAAGTAGCTCCAATGTTTATGAGTCCAAAGGGCATCCTTCTGTAAGCAAAAGTCCCCCATCTTCTTCTGAATGTAGTTTTGAGTCTGTCTTTTTAGCTACTAACACTTGATTGTAACTAGAGAATCCATCTAATAAAGAAAACAACTTAGAACCCGAAACCATTTGCAATATCTGTTCCATGGGTGGGACTGGATAATTGTCTTTATATGAAGCGCGATTTAAGTTTCTGAAATCCACACATAGTCTAATTTCTCCAGATTTCTTCCTTACTGGTACCAGATTTGAAACCCATTATGATTGTCTAAATTTGAAGATAATTTTAGTATCCAACAATTTCTTTACTTCATTCTGAACTAGAGGCTCTAGTTTTGGATGCATTTTCCTCAAAGGCTGCTGATAAGGCTTAACCCTAGTCCTAATAGGGATGACATGATGAATAATCTTGGTGTCATATGTTTTCAAATCTTCATATGTCCAAGCAAACACATATTTGTATTGTTTGAACAAACATATGAACTTATTTCCTTCACCTAGGGAGCAACACTTTCCCAAATTCACATATTTAGGCTCAATTTCAGTTCCTAAATTAATCATCTCGAATTGTAAAAACGAGCTACGAGTCTTAACATTTACTGGCCTTCTGAATCTATTGTTTAGATCAAACATTCGCTCTAAAGTCCTGACTCCTTTAGGAACAAAATTTTCGAATTTTGGCTCAGCTTGATGTTCCTCATCATCATTGATTGCCCCTTTGAAGGTTTCATCATTTGTCAAACATTCCAGAATCTGCTGATCGTCATAAAAAACTCGTAAATTTGTAATCATGTCTGGAATAGAAGGCCTGAAAAGTAATTCAATAGAACACCTGTTATTAGAGGGTACAAGCCTCGCAGCTGAGGTAGCTAACAAGTCAGCTACTGCATTCTTAAGTCTAGGAATCGATATAATATTAAATACATAAAAACCTTTAAGCAAATCCCACACTTCATTTTGATAAGCTTTTAAATGAGGGGAAATGCAATGTATCTGATTTTGAATCTGTTTTACAATTATTTCAAAATCCCCATACACTTTCAGATTTTCTACTTTTAGTTCAATTGCTTTTCTTAGTCCCTGAACTAATGCTTCATATTCGACTGTGTTATTTGTACATTAAAACTCTAATCTACATGAAAGAAAATGTTTATTTTTCTTAGGATCAATCAGGACACAACCAGCTCCTGATCCTTCCAAAGTTTTAGACCCATCAAAGAAAAGCGTCCAAAAATCATCTATTACTACTGTACAAGAATCAACATCTACATCTAAAACTAAATCTACTGTTTTACAATTAATTTCATCAGCCTGCAAAAAACGAAGGAGATCAGGCTGGGCGTCTAATGTACCGCTGACTTATCCCGCTTGGTAGTTTCCCGGTTCTAGCTCAATGAAGTAATTCCCCAAAATAGAATACACTGGTTCATTCTTACCTTCTAACTGAGTGACATTGTGTTTCATGTGGGGCTCTCTTATAACTTTAATTTGATTTGGACTTCCTTTATAAGGTAACCACAAATGTGACCAGTCTGATGAAAATATCCATTCAGCTTTGCTGACCAATCCCTAGTCAAAACAAGTCCATATGCCTCAGGTATGTCTGCTACTACCACATCAATGAATTGACATACCTTTTCATTTGAAGATAACCGAATCAAAACGTCCTCCATTTCCCCAATTACCTTCACATTTGTTCTATCTAACTGAATAACCTACCAGGTAGATGGTTTAGGCTGTCCATTTATCTTTTTGCAAACTGACAGTGGCATAACATTTGCTGATGCCCCTGAGTCTACTAGACAATTGTGCACGTTGTGGTTGAAAATTTCGAAAGTAAGGAGAAAAGGTGGAGTCTTGCATTTAGGTTTACCTCCCACACTTGCTTCACCAATTTCTTCTTCTTGGGGCTGATTGTCGGTGGGAAGCTTCTCCTCTGGCATTTCAAGTGCTTTCAATAACTTTTCTTTCTGCTGCAGCACATTACACATCTCAAATAGCGAAATATTTGCCTTTACCTTTTTGATATCCTCCATGATGTCATAATCCATCTTATGTTCTGTGAGATTCATTTTTACATTATTGATCTTCTCTTCAATGGGCTTAGTAGGCACGCTAATCTGCTTTGGATTTTGAATGGTAATGGTAAACTTAGGAATTTTATTAGTTGTGGTGTTTTTCTGAAACTTCTTTACATTCTCCTGGAGTCTCTTAATTTTCGGGATCATTAACCTGTCTTCTTTAATCAGCCCTTGGCTTCTCATTGTCACATTTGCTTTTGATATGTCCTCATGTCTCAAAGCACTTGCCTTTTCGGTATCAAACATCGAGACACAGTCCCATAAAACCATGTCATCATTTTCTGTAGCTTTACCAACCTTTTCTTCTTCATCATTATCCTCTGTTAATTTGGAATCTAACAGCTGGTTCATCACTAATGTTATTGAATTTATCCATTGAGGTCAATCTTTTTCAGAATGGGGCTGCTGGTGGATAGTGCAAAAATTATCCATACCTACCTCGGTTAAGTTCATTGATGCAGGAGTGTGTGGAGGAGGTTTGGATTGATTGTTATCTTCTCTTCTCTTGTAGTACGACTTATAGGATTTCTGAGCTTCCTTTTCTTTTTCCAAATCTATTATTCTATTGGAAAGCTTCTGCATCATTTTTAACATTTCCTCAAAATCATGTGATTGCTCCTCTTTAGGTTTTGACAGTAATAAGGCTTTCTTCCGAAAAGTTTTTTCTCCAGATTGCTCAGGATAATCTTCTATGCTTTCTTTTTCAGCCTCTACTCTTTCAGCTTCTTCATAAGTCTCCGATAACGTAGGTTTAACTTGAGATTTTTCAAACATAGCCAAGTAAGGCCCCAAAGCTGAGGTATAATACTCAATCAGAACCTTATCAGAAGGCTTATCAGTTGCAGAGAAATTCTTAAGATAAGCTGAAAACCTTTGAGTAAAGCTATACACCTTCTCTTTTCTTTCTTTCTTTAACACGCACAAACCTTTCATGAGGGCTGCATGAGTCTTCTGGGCTGCATATTTGCTTCTGAATATCCTTTCAAAAGTATCCCAATCTGGGATTGAGTTTGCAAGCAGACCAAAATACCATGAGGCTACTGCTCCTTTAAGGATATGTGGAAAAAGTCTGCAGACTACATCTTCATGTTCTCCTGCGCTTAGTCCTTCTATGGCTAAGTAGAAACTTTGCAAATTGTCATCTACTAAAATTTTCTCACTTGGATCAAACTTGGGCAACATCTTCCCAAAAGCTTGAGGTAGGTCATGCAAAGGAGGTGTTAGGTTTAAAGGTGATCTGGCTTTCCAAGCAGGTGGTGGATTTGGTGGGTTAGGTGGCTGATTTGCATTTATTCCTGCCATGAGTCTGGGTGGAGAGTGAGGTGGTGAATGAACATGAGTATGGACCGGTGAACCGTTAGGTGTATCAGGTCCTACTTGATTTAAAGGCTGAACAACTTCCTGTAAAGATGTTTCTACAAGTTCTTCCCAATCTCCAACTAACACAGATTCTTCCACTACAGGACGATCTTTCTTCTTGTACTCTCTTCTAGGTAAGTTAGGGATAATTGGTAATCCTCCAATCTTCTTCACATAAGGCCTAGTGTGTCTTCTCATATCATTAGCAACTTCGTTGTCCACATAATACAAATGTTCTTTCCACTTCTCTTTAGGATTCAGATTGGGAAATGAACTGCTTTCAAAACTATCACTGGTGGAGTAATTTCAAAGAAATGGGTTTCCTCAGCCAGCCATGCACTGGTGGCCCTCCTTCTAGCGCCAAAAACTGTTGAGGCTTCGAAAATCGTAGGCAACAATGGCAAGGGATTGTTATACCAAAATCATATCACCATCATGTGATAAGACATTTGACATACCTACTTGCCCTGAATCCAAACTTCTGGAGTGGAAACTAAATGGTTTTTCATAAATCTGTCATACAAATTCCTAGCACCGCGCATGCCCCTCTATCCAGGAGCGGTACCCCTGTTCACACTGCCTTTCATAGGTTGTCTACAAGCGGTGCCACCGCCCATTGCCATTGGTCCACAGGCGGTTATTACCAGAACCGCTCTGTCATAGAAGGAGAAGCGCGATACCCTAGGTAAAAAAGGAAAAAGAGAAGTTTCTCGAGGCTTCTAGATGATAAGTCTCGTGTACTACCTTATCCCTACTGTTGTGGGTTAGTTGAACTCGAGATCCCTCATCCTAGGATCTTAGAGGCCACCTCACCCACTAATTTCTCAACCATCTCTATCCATTAAAGCCCTATAAATATGAGCTCATGGCCATGGTTGGGGAGAGAACATTTGAAGGTATTGTTATGCTGTTGGATTGATTCTTGGCCCAAGATCATTTGGAGAGAGCATAGAGAGCTAGAGTCGAAGCTTTTGGGGATGAAGAGTTGGTTTCATGGAGATGCATGTCAACACTAAGGCTTGGTTGTAAAGTTCTTCATATTTTCTAATGCAAGTTGATTTCTGTCCCACATATGACGTTGTTGTTGTGATTTCGCATATATATGTTGCTAGATTCTTTAGTCACTAGCATAGATTAGTAGATCATATTCTGGTTGCTTTGATTCGTTTCGTGTTGAAATTTTTTACAGGTACACAGGTGAACTATCAAAGCCTTGTACTCTAGATATCTATAACGTCTAGGGAGAGTCTTCAACCTCTGTCCTCTATTTGTTCTGGATCTGAACCATTCAGACCAGTGGAACACCTTGCTGTCCGCAGGAGGTGAAATATTCCAGCTAACAGGGATGCTCCCCAGTCAACGTTCCCAACTAGCCCGTGACTGTTTGGTATGGGGAATCCGTCCGGTTTACGGTCCGACTATCGTAGGTCAAGTAACAAAAATAAAGGGTTTTACCGGTTGCGGCCCAGTCCACCGTGTATATTTTTGTGTTTTAAATTTAAGTATGATATGCAAGTGCCTATCTAAAATGCAGATTGATAAAAAATATGAGGAGTGGTCACAACATGATGTGCAGGTTCTTACTTCTCGTCTTAAACTCTCTCGCATCTAAATCACACACAACAGAAAAAAACTAACTAAGCTGTCCCTAGGGAGTGAGATTATCTTTTAATGAGTAATGTATTACTGTTCATGCATTAAGAAAAATCACAGGTAGCTGTTCTTTGATTCAAAACACATAAACATGAATAGATAGATGAACAATAAGATAGCTCATTGTTTGTGAAAACATTCATTACTCATAGTGGAAATTATCATAAAATTAACCAAAGAACATTCATACAAGAACATAGGTTCAACAAGTTAGAACGATCTCACAGTTAATGAATAAAAGCTGAAAATGAAATAGTTCCTCTTCAACGTCATCCATTGCACAGCATTTGAACATTCCACCAAAGCTTTCTCCAAGAGGCAAAATTGTAATTATATTATTGCAAAATGAAATAGTTCCTCTTACAACATGTTCTCACAAGTCTAATTGGGAAAAAGTCCTCTGCTCTATCTAACTCTCATATACTTATACTACCAGCCAACTCTTGGACTGCCCCTTAGTGACTTGTGGACTTCCCCCACCCGTTTAATCTCACAGTTTTGTCTTTTGTAAGTGTTCATGATTCATACGAACTTTATATTTCAAACGAAGATTAAGATTTACAGGCACTTCATAAAAGGTAAATGACTTGGTAACTGACGAAAATCCCCGAACCTGGGACTCTATTCTTAATAATTAGGCTCAGTCAACAGTTGTTCCTTTCGAGATTCCGTGGATCAACTGGATTTGAGAAAATTTCCCATGTCTGTTTGCGATCAACACGAAAACGCATCATTAATCTAGACCACTTTCAATGAATGTAAATCATACTACCAATAAAAATGAGCATCAACAGTAAAAACCCGAGACTGCGTTTTCCATGCAAAAGACCTCAAAACTGATCAAAACCAAGAAATCCGTCACCTAAGGCGAGAAAACCCTACCGACGGGAAACTAAGATCCAACGATTAGCCTGCTAAGGAGCCGCAACGGCGGGCGACGCACATACTATGGGTTCCGTAACAAAGGAAAACAATCGGCGAAAATCAAACATCGGTAAAAAATAGAACAACCACATCGGATGGTTAGTCCGCTCTAGAGCTGCAACGACGGGATTAAAACAGACTACAGCTTCCGCAACAAGAAACCATCAGCGATCGGGAAAATCACAGTCTAATCCCTCGATCAAAGTCCAACATAATTCAAATAGCGAAATGAGCAAAACCAATAAAACATGAAATCGGCGCGGGAAAACCCTAAACCATCGGGATGCTTGTTATTTATCCTCCGAAACGACGGCTGCAAAGAGGACTACTTCCCCGACACGAAAAGATCATAAAAACATTAAGTGTTCGGGAGACTTTGAAGTTATGCTGCGATTAAAACAGTTCGTTTCATCCCCGAAACAACGACGACACATAGAACTAAAACCCTGATTCAATCTTCAACAAAAATCTAACAGTGACAAAACCAATTATCGAAAAAAATGCTGAGTCCCACAACCACAAGCATTGGCAGTTTTTAGATCATTCATCTTCTGATAGAATTAACCATTTACCTTAAACCAACTTCAAAAAGATCAAACTCGCAGCAGAGGAACACCAAAGTTTAGCAATCCCAACAAATCTAAGCAAGACAAAATTAAAGGAGGGTCCAAAATTTAAAAAAATTGGGAAAACGTTGCAGCTGCAACAAGAGGTTGCATCTTTCTCCTTTGGTATAAGGGCTAGAAACGTTGAGTTTCTACTTCCCCCAATCTTGTCACAGTATTGAGTCTTCGTTACCATTTTATGAAGATCTTTGGAAACAATATCCCAACAATTTTTTATAAACCTTGTCGTGAAACCATCAGGTCCCAATGCCTCGTCCTCCTCCATGTCCTCCACCACATCCTTTAGTTCTTCTATTGTGATCATCTTGATGAGCTCCATATTATCCTTTCTTTGCAGCCTATTAGGAACTAAGTCAAGAATGAGTTACGTCTCTGGAGCCTGAGCAATTTGATTCTCCATGTAGATGGAGCCGAAGTGTCGAGTTGCCTCTTCTTTAATTTGATCAAACTCATTGTTCATCTGGCCTTGGATCTGAATCTCTCGAACTTCTTTGAATTGCTTTCTGGCTTCAGCTTGCTTGTGAAAGTAGGTTGTGTTTCAATCTCCAGCTTTAATCCATAGTATTCTAGACTTTTGTCTCCAAAATTCTTCTTCATGCCTACATGTTGAGTGCATGGTTTGGTGTAAGTATACTTCTCTCTAAAGGAGAGCCTGTGACTGATAGAAGTTGATTCCATTATATGTCGATGATCTTCCAAATTTTGTTGGGCTTCTAGTCTTCTTTGAGAGGGGGAAACTATGATTTTGGCCCATCTCTTGAGAGCTTTTTTAGTTCTTTGAAGTTTCTCTTCCAAAATATATGAGGCAGACCCAGAGATCGAAACTGACCAGGCATCTTTGACAACATTTAAAAAATCCTTTTGGGCAGTACAAAGAGGGATGAATCGAAAAGGGATAGGGCTAAGATTAGGTTCTTTCTTTAGTTCAAGGAGGATTGGTTTATGATCATATCCTCCAAAAGATAAGATCCTAGACGGAGGATTCATTCCTAATAAAAGAAATGTGTCCTGGACTAGAACCTGTCTAATCTCGCTGCTATGTGCCCAAGTCTGTAGCACTTATTGGTCCAGGTGAACTTGCCTTTTGTTAGAACAATATTTGTCAGGTCCCAATATAAAATGAGCTCCTCTACCAGTTCTCGAATGGGGTCTCTATTTAGAGATCCTCCTCTTTTTCAAATTGGTTCAAAATTACATTAAGATCTCCTGCTAAGATGATATTCTCAAGTCTAATACCATTGCTTGCTGCCCGAAGGAGATTCCAACACTCTTGTTTTTCAGATAAAAGGGCAGGTACATAAATATTAAAGAGATATGTCTAATATCCGGTAAATTTGTGAAGCAGTCGTGTGAAGATCCAATGGGTACATGCCTTATGTTCAACTAATTCAACCTTTGCGTTGTCCCATAGGGTGCATATTTCTCCGGAATTGACTGCGAAGCCTCCACCTTTTTTCCAAAAATTCAAGCTGGCATTAAAGAATGTCCTTTCCTCCATCTTTGTATCTTGGATTAGTAGGAGATCGGGCTGGGCAATCCAGAACAAATCTTTCATAGCTTCTTCTTTATTTTTGCTACCTAGTCCCCTATAGTTCCAAGAGATGGCCTTCATTACTTACCTTTGTTTGAGGGAGGGACCCCTTTAATGGGTTGCCCTTGTTGCCTAGCATTCCTAGGATTACGTAGGAGTCTTTCAAGTGTTTGCTGGGATCCTTGCAGCTTATCCCTGTAGGTATCTTGCTACCTCTGCTCTATTGTCGATTTCCTTCCATGTGTGGATTTCTTCTTGTCAGACATGGTCTTATTGAATTCCTATTCTTCTTCTTCAGACTCTTCTATTTCGGATTCATTAGCAGATTTCTCCTAATTTCCAGTTTCTTCAATGTCTTCCCCTATTGTCTTTGGATGGTTCACAGGAGTAGTCTTAGATGCTACCTTTGTAGCACGGGGGCTTCACTTGTTGACCAATATCCTATCACGTTAGTTCATATTGTGGGTTTTAAAATTATTAAAAATTTAACCAATATATTGCAGGTATTGGGGGGGATGAGGGGTTTAAGGTGGGGGTGGGTAGGGTGGTTTATAAGGATTGAGGTATAAAAAGGGGCGGGGAGGAGGTTTTAAGTATTGGGAGGGGGTTTCAACAAAAAGAGTTTGGGTCAATATCTCTGGAAATTAAGGGTATTCATTAATATCCCACGATCGCACGTGCTATGTGAGATGTTCACTAAGTGAAGTCCCCGTGCTTTGTAGCCTCTTTTTCATCGTTCCCCTAAAAAATATCAAGAGGTCCAAATCTGTTTTCGTTTGTTCTGGGGCGAACTTGATCAGTTGATTTATCGAAAGAAGGAGTGGGTTTAGCATTTTTGAGTTCTTTTCTTGGCTCTTTCGCTCCTTTGGGTTTTGCTTTGGACTTCTTTATGGATTGCTAACCTTCATTCTTGTCCTTTTCTAGATGAGCTTTCTGGTTTTGAGGGCAGTTACTTAGGAAATGACTGTATTCATGGCATCCTCTACATTTGAAAGGCAGTTGTTCATAATCCAGTTTTTGGAAATGAGACCAATTTCCTATAGTGAGTTTAATCGCTTCTGGTAGGTCGAATTCCAGATCTAGCTCCACATGGATGTGTGCACAAGCATAATGGTCCTTAGGGCTTACTAGATCGATAAACGAACTTAGGATATTGCTTATCGATTTTAGGGATTTAGGATTCCAACAGTGCATAGGCAGGTTAGGAAAGCGAACCTAGACTGGGATGAATTTAGGGATGTTTGCTGCAGGATCAAAGTCCAGAGTCCACCAGTTCAAATATAGACCTTGTGGACCCATGAAATATGGGTCATTCCTAAAGATAAGATCTCGATCTATTTTAGACTCGAAATCGAACAGGAAGTATCCCCTTCCTACTGAGTAGGACACAACATTTTGAGCTATCATCAGTCTCCAATTTCTTTGAATCCAACAATTGATGGATTTCGCGAAGGGCAAGAGACCAGTAAACTGGCCAATTAGAGCCTGATATGCAAGGGAGAGAGTGACCCTCATGGTGTCTTCCGATGGTAAGGTCCCCACTGGAATGTCTTCCAATCTTTTTACAAACTTCGATGACGCGTCCCCTATAACCTTCTTGCCTTGCGAGGAAATCTGTTGGGAAAAGGCTTCCACTTCAGGTGGGAGATTAGCGGAGGGCGACCCCTAGACGCCCTCATCAGACGCCATGGGTAGAGAAGCCCCTTCTCCCGATTTTTTCAGGTTCACGTATAGAAAATTCGACCACAAAGATGAAAAGATAAATCGACGAGGTCTTCGATCCTAGGAGATAATCCACACCATCCAGATCCACACTACTCTCTACGATGATCTTGTCTTATGCAGAAATCACTTGTTGCTACTCTGCTTGATCCTCCTGCCGCTATCTGTTCACCACTCAAGTATAATTAATTGATGTTTAAAAGCTTAAATGTATTATGTTTAATTGATGTGAATAAATTAGATTTAAGGTAAAGGCATTTGAGAAATCATGAATTTAAGTTTGTTAGAATCTCTTTGTAGTAGGAGTACGTTTTTTTTTTCCACGAGAAAAAAGATCACATCTCAAAATTTTAATTCAAAAACTCTAAACCGTATTATTCATTTGGCATAGATGCCTTACACATAGTCATCATCTGATTTAGATTTATGCCTACATAACTTGCTTCATACAAATAGCTATAAGACTTACGGATATAAACCATGAAGGTTACTATGTGAAAATGCATAGCTACATTACTGCTCTCAAGAGAGAGCATAATACCTACAATAGCTCTAAGCACTATTCCTGCTCCATGATCCAAAAATAGAAAAAAGAAAAAAGAAACCAGAGAAAAGCCCTTCAACACTCTCAACAAACCTCAGAAATGTCTTAAACGACATTAAGGTAAAATCCAACACCCCTCAACAAAATAACTTGTGGTAGCTGAAGCTCCACAGTAGAGAACCTCACGCAATGGTGTTGAACCTAAAATTATTGGCGCCAACACCCTTGCACAACCGCCTCATGAGAATCGCACCAAAATCACTTTGCAAATAGCCGCCGCGTCGTTGTTGAAAGCAACATGAAAATGCCCCATCCGCCAACAAAGAAANCCCCCTTGCACAACCGCCTCATGAGAATCGCACCAAAATCACTTTGCAAATAGCCGCCGCGTCGTTGTTGAAAGCAACATGAAAATGCCCCATCCGCCAACAAAGAAAACCCGTAGAACAAGCCACAACACCAGGCCATAGACCAAGCCACGACTCAAGACTTAGCCACCACCGCCACGATCCAAGCCCGTCGAAGAATATGGAGCATGATCATGCCACTTCCACCTTCGGAGAAATGCCACACCGCGAAACCGCCGCCACCAACGAAGAAGAAACCAGATAAAGCCTCCATTCTACTGTGAACCCGCAACTGTTCACAGAAGAGAGGAGACATTAGAACGGGTGGCTAGGGTAGGGTAAGAACCCTAGCCGCCTATACAAATCTTGTGAGATGAGTCTCAAAGTTGATCTTGTGAGATGAGTCTCAAAGTTGCAGAGCGACGAATAGGTTGCAGGTTACCTTCTTATACTAGGAGTACATGTTCTATTGCAATAACCTTTTGCTATATGTGTCAAGATTTGTAGAAAAAAAAAATTAAATGCCTTTTTTTTTATAATTAATTTTTATAGTCCATTACTTATGGTTTAGCTATTTAAATGAGAAGTTGCCATGTAAAATATTTATGTTCAAATGTAAATATGTTTATGAGACATAAATAAACTTATGATTTATTTTTTATTTTTTTAAAGGCTTATGTTCCACTATGCATATACCCTTACAAATTAGGTTATATCAAAATATTATATCTTATAAAACCAATTTAATTTAAATAGAAAGATGGAAGAAGATTTATTATCACTCTAGTTCCTCATTTCATTTATCATGAGATTTGCAATCAAAGCATTTTTTCCTAGTTATACAAAATAATAAGAAGGTGAGTTGACATTATTTGTTTGAAAATCAACAAAAATCATTTTGGATCGATGGAATTGCATACATCAATCATAAAACATTTCAAAATGTTAGATACCTAATCCTAAGGACTATGGTTGCATTGTAAATATTAGTACTATTGTCATATATTTAAGAGAAATATTGGTGGCCATGGGATAAATTAGGCAGAATTCAGTCAGAATTCTGCTCGGGAAGATAAAGAATCCAACCGCAAGACAAAAAAAGAGATGCAACGGAAGAGAAGTCACGTTGGAAGAGAAGCTGCGATGGAAGAGCAACCACGACGGAAGGATTGACGATAAGAGAAGCTGTGACGGAAGAGCAACCACGACGAAAGGATTGGCAATAAGAGAAGTTGCAACGGAAGAAATCACGACATAAGAAGAGCAGAGCAGTCAAAAGGACAACTCGATTGATCATGGGTAATGATTTAGTTAGAATAAAGCACACTTTTGGTAATAAAGCATCATTGCATTTTGAGTCGATAGTGCCTATGCTCAGTTGTAACTGGATATACGAGAATAGAAATGATAGCCTGTCAGCTAACATAAAAGAGTTGGTTTATCAGGAAAGGTAGAAGCTTATAAAAGGGTGAACCCAAGTTATGTGCGAGATTGATATTGGTTGTTGCTTGTTTGTTAGAGAAGAGAATAAGAGAGCTGATTAGCTAAAGGAATGATCCAGGCTATGTGTGGATCGACAAAGGAGTGAAGGAGAGAGGAAGTAACTAGACCTAAGACCTGAGAGCACGAGATGAGAGAAGTCTGTCTGAATTGTAAAGAATACCTAAAAAAGAGTCTGTAAGTTAAGTGCATAGACAAAAGGTTATAATATACTTCTCATTCCAGATGAAAAGTGTGTTGAATTTGTGAACCATTGATCTACAGGCAAATGAGAGAAATTGTGAAGTAGGATTATGTAGTGGAATCTCAAGAACAATGTACACCGAACAAGACAAATTTGAGACAGATCTGATAAGAATTAATCAGTTAATTAAAACATTAATCTTCATTCATTCAACAGTAATACAACAATGTTACAATAAGGAGAATTTGAATAATGTGTATAGGGTTCGAATCTACCAACTCAAGCTAGGTATAGCTAACTAGGAGTGTCTAAATCACTGCATGGGAGCATCTGGTCTAACTCCTGATGTCTAAATCAGTCAGACAATCAGTTAAACTAGTTAAACCAGTTAAATTGATGAGGTAGGTGGAAAAGGGCGCCACTTCCCCATGAAACCATGCAAAACTAGAGCTAGACTGACTGAGAGTGATCTAACTGAATGTAAATGGAGGTTGACTCAACATAACTGCCTACCTACCACAACCAACTGATGGAGACTGCTGGTGGCACTCGGAGTGGTCTCCTATAATGCAGGGATTATTCTTAGAGGCACATAAACTCTTGCATGAACATGCAGTTAATGGCCGTTAACCTCTATATGTGTTCCCCACACTCTAGTACAATAATAATGTCCCCCTAAGTTAGGCAAAATGATCAAATAGACCATATATGGACAATGGAGGATTATTTAATCCTAACACCCCCCTTTAGTCCTAACTTGGACAACTTGGGCCCTGATAACTAGGCAAAAAGTCACCCATACAATCTAAATGACATAAAAGATCCTTAATAAACTAAGGGAAATGGGGAAAACCTCATGGGAACCCCCCCTCAAAATAAGCAGGAATCAGGAAAACAAGCTATACTTAAGAGAAAATTTTCCTCTATGGGTAAAAACTTGTAAAAATTTTGCTGCAATTTGCAACTATGTGGAGCAGCCATGAAGAATCATGGTTCTTCTGTGCATCAACATCCTAGGACTATGAATGCGAACCTTTCCATCTTCTTCCGATTTGTTGAATGTTGCTTTTGTTTCTTCATTCTAGAGGAGGAATGGAATGATCCATTTTGTTCTTCAGTGGGCCAAATTGTGGATCATTCGCTATCATCAAGTAGCATCTTCCTGGAAGCTTGTTGCACCACCATGTAGGTAGTGAACATGTGTGAGAGAGTGAAACATATTCATTCTGATAATGGGACCTCATTTTTCTTCTATCATCTGGATCCACAACATCATTTCCATCTGCTTCAATGAGCTTTTCAACCCATTTAGGTTTCTGATTTGAAATAGGAGTTGGATCGAGATCTGGATCATCTTGAGGTACAATATCAATATCAAGATCATGTTGATCTTATTCCTCATCTTCTGAAACTAAAATCTTAGACAATATATCATTATCTGCAAATGGAGATGAAAGAGAGTTTATACCTTCCCTTTCGAATGGCTATTGAGATTGTGCTGGAGCTGAGTATGGTAGTAAGTGTGAGAATTCATATGCCTTGGAGGCATGGTTTGCAACACCCTTCGCTATAGTTTCCCAGTTGAGATATCTAAGATATCCACTGAGTCAGAACTAAATACAACTTCCTTTGGCGAGCCAGTATGTGTCATCTGATAAACATACAACAAATTTGCTGCAAGAGAGGGCACATAGAGTACATTCTTGAACTCACTATGCTGGATTTTAATAGAACCTCTCCCAGCAGCTGGGATTTGGCAGTCATGTCCCATAAGAATGCTAGGTCCTTCTGATAGAGTGAGAGTGGTGAAGGATTCCTTGGAGGAAACCATGTGGTTGGATGCTCCAAAATCTATCAAGTAAGCCTTCGACGGAGTGAGTTCTGCCTTCAAGGCATGAAACCTCTCATGATATTCTGTTGGTTTTCCAGCATCATAATTCTTTACTCCTTATGGAAGGGCAATATTGTTCTGTTCAAGGAGTGTTGACAGCTGGTCGATGGTCTTCTTCATGCACTAGATCTATGGATGAAAGCCTCTCATACAGTATGGACACTTAGTCTTCTTTTTGCTGGAACTTGAGGCTCCATTGGAAGATATCTGATTCTCCTTTGGCTTCGAATTAGTGGCTTTGGGTTCCTTCCCTTTGTGCTTCCCTCTTGCTTGCACATTGTTTTATTATGTCATCAAGAGTGCTTGATTCTTGGAGGTTTGAATCACTCCCATTTAAACCAATTTATCTTGCTCTTGTATTAAGGACTCAACAAAAGCATCTAGAGAAGGCATCTTTCAATTAGGGATGGAAAATCTTCTAGAATGGAATGTAGAGACAAAGATTGGGTACTTAGAGCCAATCTTGCTCAGTACATACAACACAAGATGCTCATCTTTCCTCTCTAATCCACATTGTTTGCATTGCAGTACTAGTGACTTGTATTTTGTGAAGAATTGCTGAATAGATTCGAAACTGCTAGGCTGTAGAGAAATGAGCTCATTCTCCAATATGTGCCCTCGAAGCTCATATTGTTTGCAAAACAAAGACTCAAGCTTCTCCCAAGCTTCCTTCAAAGTCCTTAGTCCCTCAAGGTGGAACAAAAGATCCCGGGAGATATTGGTGCACATGAAGCGGAAGGCCTCGTCAAGCCAATTCAAAATTTTGTTCTTCTCAACATGTTGGTGGGCTCAATTTCTCTGCCCATAGTCATCCTATACAGGCCAATATTGAGCAAGGACACCTGCATATCTTCCCTCCAATCAGTGTATTTGAAGGGTGTAAGGATTCAGGGTACAAGAGCTGAAGAATCCATCTTTCTGTATGTTGAAGCAGTTAATTCCTCAAGAAGCTACGTAGATACCTACAAAAACACTGCAAAAACCAAATTCAATTCACAATCATGTCAGTTTCAAGCATTTCCACCTCGGCATGTACACTTTCTCAGATCCCGTCACACCTGCAGAGACTTCTCTGGACTAATCCAGAGTTAGCAAAGCAAAAATTGTAGGATTTATGTGGAAACTCAGTTGCTTCTGGTGTACAATGGAGATCAAACAAGACTTGTTGCTAGCCTGAACAAGGCTCTGATACCATGTTGAATTTGTGAACCATTGATCTACAAAAAAATGAGAGCAATTGTGAAGTAGGATTATGTAGTGGAATCTCAAGAACAATGTACACTGAACAAGACAAATTTGGGACAAATCTTGATAAGAATTTATTATCTAATTACAACATTAATCTTCATTCATTATGCAGTAATACGACAGGGTTACAATAAGGAGAATTCGAATCATGTGGATAGGATTCAAATATACCAACTCAAACTGACTGAATAGATAACTAGGAGTGTCTAAAACACTGCATGGGAGCCACTAGTCTAACTCCTAATGTCTAAATCAGTCTGACAATCAATTAAACTAGTTAAACCAGTTAAACTGATGAGGTAGGTGGAAAAAGGCACCACTTCGCCATGCAACCATGCAAAACTGGTGCTAGATTGACTGAGAGTGATCTAATTGAATGTGACTGGAGTTTGGGTCAACATAACTGCCTACCTACCACAACCAACTAATGGAGGCTACTAGTGGCACTTAGAGTGGTCCGCTATAATGTAGGGATTGGTCTCAAAGGCAGATAAACTCATGCATTAACATGTAGTAAGTGGCAGCTAACCTCTATATGTGTTTCCCATACTCTAGTACAGTAATAATTTCCCCCTAAGTTAAAAAAATGATCAAATAGACTATATATGGACAAGGTAGGATTATTTAATCCTAATAAAGCGCCTTCGTGGTTTTTCCCAGAGGGGTTTCCATGTTAATTGTTGTCTCTGTGTATCATTGATTAATGTGATTATGTCTATTGTGTGTATGTTATAATAAGTAAATATGAATGTGTCGCTCTGCATTTGCTTATGAAGAATCCCTCATATGTGTTTGTCGCACTTCTTATTGAATGAATATGTAATAAGGATATTATGTTGATTATTATGATATGTGTCGGCTGGTAATTAGACCGGTATCTTGAATAAGAGCATAAATCCCCACCTAAATCTAGAAACCTAGTTTTGGCAATTCCCCATAAGGATATCTTGGGCGAGACTGCATTTGCATCATAGGTGCTGTTGGCTGAGCCCTTTTCTATTGGGTTGATATCTGGGTCTTTGTCAACGACCGATGATTTGAACCTGGGTCGACTGGAGGAGAAAGCCAACAAATTATTTCGTTGTCGGGACCGTAAATCATTTTAGTGGGGATATGTTGTGGCACCCGATGAAGCCAGGAATTCAAGATTGGGTGGATTCTAAGGCAATAGAATTTGCATGGAAAGAAAGTGAAGGATCTCGACTAAATCCGACTGATTGGTTGGAGTGACACCTTTATACAGATATTCATGAGATTTTCTTTTGTGAATTTCCTATTTTATTGTATGAATGGTTGTTGAGCCTAACAACCCAGTGGATAAACTTTCAAGGGAGAGAATTGATAGATTGGAGTCCTCAGCTGATTCAACGGTTGAAAAGTGTTAGCTACCCCATATCTAGGGTAGTTGAGTTCCGTGTTGACAATATTTTGGAAGGATATATCACTGAAATTACTGTCAACACGACATAATCATACAATGAGGTGGAAATAAATTTTTTCCAAGGACCTAGAGGTCATCATTTGAAGTTTTTAAAGGTCCGGATCACGATGCTTGTATGCGAGAAAGGGATATTAAGAATGGAGTATGAAGAATAAGTATTTGTGCATAGAGATCCAGGATATGTCACAAGAGAAGTTCGATAAAAATGGAGCAGAGTAAGCTGAGATGTTTCCTGGTGATCGTGAAACTGAAATAAAAGGCGGACATCTAAGGAGTGGAAGAAGATTTGGGTTAGGAAAGAGGAGAATACTATGACCGAAAAATAAAGTTGCAGCATGACCAGAACAAAAGACTACGATTCGGCGTCGCACTTTGGTGAAGGTTCTTACAACGAGGAAGAGGAATACTAGCCTATACCTTAAAAAGAGGAGGAAGAAGAAGCTCGAGATCTAGAGTGCAAGTGGTGTACCACTACCCTACATACATCTCAGGAGGTAAGATATAGAAACTCATCTCCGAGTGGGTTTGTTAATCAAAGTAACAATAATCATGGGAATAACGGATAAGGGATTCCCACTAACCAAGCAGTTCCTAGAACAAATATAATGGCTGAAAAAGATATAAAGTTACCAATATTTAATGGAAATGGGTTAGAAGACCCATAGCAACATTGGTTTCTATGTGAAGTCGTGTGGACCATGTGACAAGTCTAAGATGAAGCCATCAAGAAGGATTGATCACAACCTTCAAGGGTTGAGCATTGGATTGGTACATGAAATTCTCCGTGGTTTCAATAGGAGTCCCACATAAAACATTAGATCAAATTCGAGCAGGACTAATAAATGAATTCAGGAAGCCCAAACTTGAGTCTCAGTGCATTATAAAGATTAAATAAATTAAACAATTTCTTATGAATTTTGTTTGCGATTTTGACCAGAGATTTAAGATGTTGATGGATAAAGTAAGTTTCCATATGTTGGATGTTCAACAAAAAGAATGGTTTATTGCAACATTGTTGCCGCACATTTGGATCCCCCCGATGCAACCAAATATTGTATTGCAGACCGAGGCGCTCGAACTAGCTATGAAATTCGAATCCTCGCCTATTGGAGAGACTTGTGCCAGAATGATGCAAATCCATTCGCAACTAGCGAAAATTACACTGCAACTTCAAGATATTAAGAAAGGGATGGAAGTAAAATAATAGATCTAGTGTACCAGATGTATAATAGAGGGACACCACAAAGACAACTGCTCGACATATATGAATTATGTTGCATTGGGAGCACCAAGCCCTATAAATACACAAGGCATGCCTTGGTGTAGAATATGCTAGACTAGAGCCCATTGGTTGGAAGAGTGTTTGTACTTATAGTAGATTGTAAATGCATTGACCAACTTATATTGCAAGTTTTTTCGATTAGTAGGCCATGATGAGAAAGACTGCAGGGCATATTAACTATTGCAGGAGAAAATTATTGATACTTAATTAATGAAGAATGATGAACAATTGTAGGCTTAGCAGACTCAGGTTCAATATTCACCGGTTCAATCTCCTTAGAACTAATACCCTTAGAACCAGTATTTGCAACAACAATACCCTCAACCTAGGGGGGGTGAAAATTTTAGAGGTCGAGGACAAGGAGGAGGATTTGCTCACAGGAGAGGCAAAATCATATGCTATAATTGTGGATAGCCTGGACATTTTTCCATGGATTGCACGAGTCCTACTACGACATGATCGTATTGTAAATATTTTGATCATACTGTCAAGCAATGTCCGTAGTTGATTGCAAAGTAGCAGGCTAGGAATGTGGGAAATTTGAATCTGTTGCAGAATCCCAATCTGAACCCCATTCTGAACCCCAATTAGAATATCAAGAATATTTTTGATGAACCAAGGGAACCACATGTAGTTGTTGTAACAAGAGGAGGTGATGCAGGGGAGCAGATCAAGAACCATTATATGGGAAACCGCAGGTGCGCTCAATGACACAAATGGAAGCACCATTTGACATCCAAAAGGAAAAGGAAGTATTATTGGATGCCCACCAAGAATTCATTGATAAAAATCAAGCATCGACTTCAGGAAGACCAATATTGGAGATGCCTGAAAGATTTGATCAACTACTCAAAAAACAACCGACCAAAAAGGTTAGTAAACTAAAATAATTATTTAAAAGTTGCTTAAAACTAATCCAAGATAAAGATGATGTCGCAAAATTGACGGCTTTGATAGAAGAACCCCAAGAAGAGGTGTGACTAGAAAAAGGGGTTAATCATATCGAGAAAAGATAGAAGACTGGTCGCGAACTAAGGATGACTGCACAAATATGAGACTATGATATGAATTATATTATTTTGGACTTGGGCTCTGATGTCAACATTTTGACTAGATAAACATGGGAGAGCATGGGAAATACGAGACTTAGATGGTATCATGTCCAACTCTGATTAGTGAATAAGTCAAAGGTTCTACCTATCGGTCGACTGACTCAAGTGCTCGTTGAAATAGAAGGCCTAAAAACTTATGTTGATTTTGAAGTGATTGACATTGTGGACGATATAAATCCATATCCCATGCTTCTAGGGATCAACTGGGCGATTAATAATACAACATTTTATATTTTAAGAAAAATAATCTTAACATTTGAAGATTAAGAGCTAAGGGTGGTCACACCAATTGATTCACTGGAAGGATAGAGATATGCCTAACAAGTGAATAGTGAAGGACAAGGAGATTATCTGGACCAGATTTATAACATCATGTCTACAAGGGATGATTATGTAAACCCAACGACCAATGAAAAGATAAGTTGGCAAAGTGTTAGTTCCTGCACATCATATTCTGGAGAAGCCTTGGAAAACTGGCAAAACCGATTGCATGAAGTATCAATTAGAAGATGCACAAGAATTACACAGGTTGTGTGATGGCTAGGTAGTGGGGCAAGTGAGCTACCCACATATGAAGGCTTACCTAACATGGCATATTTTCTAACAAAATTTAAAGACAAAGCTACAAAACATCAACGCTTGTTCGCTTTGGACTTCGTGCTGAAATCTACACCTGCTGGATGGTGGGTCGCACATAAAAAATCTATCTCAAACTGGCCTCAATGCTGGAAATTTATGGAGATACGATTTGGAGAGAAGATCAGTTACACTTATAAGAAGTACATAGGATTGACAAATCCTGTTGAGCACATTGAATATTTTCATGTGACATAGGAGACATGCCCTCAAAAGGAATGGGTTCATCATTTTGTACATACATTGGATATGATACCAAGGAAATGGTACACGTTGATTGAGTTGTGACGAGGGACTCTTAAATGGGATGAAATAGCTGGTACCTTTACACAAACATTCAAGTTTGTCAATGACCATCCTTCGATTTATGTTGCTTTACAAGTTATCAAGACTAAGATATTTGAATATATCCCTATGTCAATGTCAAACTTTAATTGGAGTAGCACGATAGTCCAACACTGGATGGAGTGTTGTAATGTGACGGGTGGACCTGATGATGATGACCAGCTAGAAATGAACATCCCAAAATATGAAGGTACTTGTGCAGTGGAGGGACTTGGTATTTCAAGTAACCAGTTTCTAAATCCATTAAAAACCAAGAAAGTAAACATTGGATCTTCAGAGAATCCCAAGTTCACCAACATCGAGGATTATTTAGATGATGAAACTATCCGAAGGATCGTAGACTTACTACATGAATTCTAGGATTTGTTTCCTACAAAATTTTCAGATATGAAGGGGATTGTTGGAGACCTTGGAGAGATGAAGATACCGTTAAAGCTTGATGTAAGCCCTGTGAAGCAACGACCATATCGGCCGAATCCACGGTATAAAGAAAAGGTCAAGACATAATTAGATCAAATACTAGATGTGGGTATCATAGAACCAGTTGAATAATCAGAATGGAACAGCCCAATATTAGTGCAGGATACGAAGACTACCAGTGAAGTACACATCTGCGTCGACCTAAGAAAGTTGAATGATGCATGCCCCTTTGACCTGTTTCCGACTCCGTTTACAAATGAGGTATTAGAAAGTGTTGGGGATCAAGAATTTTTTTCTTTTGGTGATGGGTTCTCTACCTACCATCATATCATAATAAAAAAAGAAGATCAACATAAGCCAACCTTTGCGACATAGTGGGGATGTTTTCAATACACATGCATGCCCTTTGGACTAAAGAATGCTCCTACTATCTTTTCCAAGATAGTAGTGGTTGTGTTCAAGGATTTTATTCATAAGTTTCTTGAGGTCTACTTTGATGACTGGATAGTGTTTGGGCTCATAAAGGATTACATTGAGAGACTTAGAATGATGCCGGAACGGTGTCGACAATATCAAATTTTGTTGAATTTAAAAAAATGTATCTTTTGTGCCCTATTTGGAATTCTATTGGGCCATGCTGTTTGTCGTGATGGAATCCTAGTTGACCCTGCTAAAATTGTGATCATCATCGACCTTCCACCCCTTGAGATAGTGAAGCAGCTCATAATGACATTGGGACATACATGATACTACAAATTTTTTATCAAAGGATATGTAGAAGTAACTGTTCTGATGAAAAATTGTTAAAAAGGATATTAAGTTCGATTTGACGAAAAAATGCCAGGAAAGTCTGGATCTCTTGAATAATAAGATGGTCATAACACCCATACTATTTTTTCTAGACTGGAAGAAGGAATTTCATGTACATGTCAATGCGTTGTCTGTCACAATCGACGTTGAACTTGTGTAGCATGGCGAAGGGTCCATTGATCATCTATTTCCTTTGCTAGCACGAAATTGTTAAGAACAAATAATAATTTCAACACTATTTGTTAGCTAGACATTTCAAGATGTTCAAAAACCATTCAACGTTGAAATACTTGGTGAACAAGCCAATGTTGGGGGGCGGGGCAGATTTGTCGATGGCTCCTCCTTTTCCAAGAATTTGATTTTGAAATTATTGTTCAGCCAGGCCGACTAAACTCAGGACCAGACCACCCGTTGAGACTTGAAAGTGGAGAATAACTTGTGAACCTCAACGATAGTCTTCCTGATGCGCAACTATTTGCGATCACGATGTTTCATGACCAATACAAAGATATACACATTTTTTGAGTACAAGATATGCACCCGAAGGATTTAGTACTGCGCAAAAAAAACAATTAATGGTGCGATCTATAGACTTCCAATTGATAGTCAGACATCTATATAAAATGGGATTGGATGAAATTCTTCGTCATTATGTATTGAAACATGAGCGACCTATGATATTAAATTAAGCGCATGTTGTTGTCGCAAGAGGCCATTATGTTGGAAAAGCTACAACGCGCAATATATTGCAAGCAATATTATGGTGGGCCACTTTGCATGCAGATGCTAGAGAATATTGTCACAATTGTGATATTTGTCAGAGAACTAAAAAACCATCGCGACGAGATGAAATGCTGCTAGTACCTCAAATAAATTTGCAGGCATTTGGAAAATGGTCTATTGATTTTGTCAGACCTATTAACCCACTTGGAAAGAGAACACGTGCAAGATGCATTATTACTGCGACATATTACCTGACTAGATGGGCCACAACAATGCCAATAAAGGATTGTATTGCTGGGATTGCTGCCAAATTTATGTTTGACAATATTGTCACTAGATTCGGATGCCCAAAAATTTCGATAAGTAATCAGGTAACACACTTTGTTAATCAACTCATTGAATAATTAACTGAAGAATTCCAGATCCAACATAGGAAGACAACACCATATCACCCATAAGCGAATGGTGTTGTTGAAGCATTCAACAACATCCTGGAGAATGCATTGACAAAGATTTGCAATGTGTAAAGAGATGGCTGGGACTAGAAAATTTTTGCGGTAATGTGGGCATATCGCACTACTTGTAAGAAATTGAAAAGCCAAACCCCATTTCGGTTAGTGTATGGACAAGAGGCTGTTATGTCGATGGAATACATTGTACCTAATTTAAGGATTGTTGCAATCACAAAAATGATTGTTAGTGGTGCTATCTAAGAAAGATTATCATAGCTTGTGCAGCTTTAGGAAGAAAGTTTTTCCATAGGTTATCACCAAAATGTTGAAAAGCAATGAAAGAAAGTATGGCATGACCAGTACATTAAGAATAAGCAATTTCAGGTTGGAAAACTTGTCCTCCTCTATGATAGTAAGTTCTTAAGGAATCCTGGCATGATGAAAACACATTAGCTTGGGACTTATGTTGTCATTCAAATCACTGCAGGAGGCACATCACAACTATAAATATTAGATGGAACATCTCTCAAAGGATTGGTAAATGGAAGTAAGCTAAATCCTTACCAAGATAGCTGGGACTTGGTTGACTGAATAAAAAAAAATGCATATTTATGAATATTTTTGTTTTGTGTCACAGACAATATGTTAGTTGAGGAAAAAGAAAGTGTTCACAAACTATTTGCCTGTCACAGAAGAAAAATAGTGGCGCACACTCTTCATTTATCGCAAGGGAGAAGAAGGAAATTTGGTTGCAGGAAGAAACGAGCTGTCGTATAAGGAAATTCAGTCGCAAGAAGAAATGAGCCATCGCATGAGGAAATTTGCTCACAAGAAGACAATTGACCGCAGTTGAATTACAGACGTGGGAGATTTCGGCGGCATACTTTTTGGTCACTTCCTTCATTATTGCACAATAACTACCACTGAAGTGGTAGGGAAAGTGACGGTTGAGTGGCAGTTTCCTTATAATGATTCAGACGATTGCCCCATGTGACGGAAATCGCTGCCACCTTTCCAATTTATTTCCCGCTCGTGCGAAGGAAAGAATGCTTGAACAGACGAATGCATATCATCTTCCCACCGAAGTATCATTCATTCTGTTTGCACCCAACCGAATAAACTAATTTGTTGTGTTTGCAAATCAGTTATCTGAGGTGAGTTTTCATAGAGTATGGTCATATATATTTCCAATAAAAGCATCGTTGTAGAATCTGGTGTCGAGACCCCTTCACCAACACCCAAAATGGAAGAAATTGTTGCATATGTTCTACCGCAGGCCTGTTGATGGTCTAGGCTTGTAGGTTGCTAGATAAACAATGAGGCAATCGACAAAAGGATATAGTCCAACTAGAAAGGATTCAAATTGATCCCACGTAGAGATGATTATGTCCCCGAGTTGTTTGGGATAACTAACTCCTATGGATACAAGGAATCCACCGGCACAAGGTTTTCAGATCGAATGGATCTGTTCTTCCTACAAGGAAGATCTAAGAAAGTTTTGAAGTAACTAGAGACTGGACTAGACCATCAAAGGAAACTAATCAGTGATTGTGAATAATTTTAAGTAGACCAATTATGACGTATGATTTATGACAAAGAAATAATAAACCAACATATAGAAGTATAGATCAATCTTGTTCCCTTTTTCCAACCTTGAATGAAACTGAAATAATAAAAACTATACTGCTTTATCGAAAGTATTATATATGTATAATTGTTCTATCAAAATAATACCAATTCAAAAATCAGTATGGACATTAGTGATTGCAAGTAATGACATATGAACTAAATAAAAAAATTTATTCAATGCATATTCAACATGTTAACATTGTAGTGAAAAATCAATACATAAGCTAGCATGTTTGATAAATAAGCAACCTGTGATCAATTTTTCAGGAATATAGAAGAATAACCAAGATCCACGAAAGAAATTTACAAGGGGACTTCACTTAGTGAACCTCTCGCATAGCACGTGCGATCGTGGAATATTAAAGAATACCCTTAATTTCCAGAGATATTGCCCCAAAGTCTTTTTGTTGAAACCCCCTCCCAATACTTAAAACCTCCTCCCCACCCCTTTTTATACCTCAATCCTTATAAACCACCCTACCCACCCCCACCTTAAACCCCTCATCCCCCCCAATACCCGCAATATATTGGTTCAATTTTTGATAATTTTGAAACCCACAATATGAACTAATGTGATAGGATATTGGTCAATAAGTGAATCCCCCGTGGAAATTTAATGCATAACCAGAAACATGGCATAAGAAACAGTGCAACTTTTATTAAAACTGTAACAAATTACAATTTTGCAAAATTACATAGCATCCCTAGTATGTCCTTGGTGGTTGTTTCTCCTATTGTCCTCTGGAATTACTCCCGCGAGCCCCCCTCTTGGGAGACACCCTTCCCTTCAAATAATTATTACAATATTTTACAAAGAAATAAAATTTTCCTAGAATACGGGGTTAGAAAATAGAGATTTCAAGATTTGCCAAGGGAAGACTGCCACTTGGCAAATAAATCCAACAAATCCTGTATATCATGATACTGGGCGTGTTCTAAGTGTAGCTCAGCCTTGCAAATCAAGGATCTGATCTCCCTTTTCTTGATATGTTCCCACTCTCAGAGTAAAAGGTTAATCCTTATCTGTGATGTGAGAGATGCCTCAATCCATTCCTTGATTTCGTCCAGGTGAAGTTGACTAATTCCCTAAATATGCTCCTTGAATTTAGCAAAGTCACTCTCGATCTATTCTAACTTAAGATAAAGAGGCATGGCTTCATCAATTGGGTCCATTAGTGGCAGGTCCAGAAAACCCATCAAGGTTTATGAAGCAAAACATATCTTCTTACATGCCACTTGTCCATCTATAATGATGGACTCTGCCAAGTCACAAACATTTTCCCACGTTTCGATTGAAACCTAGATTCTTTTCATCTTTGCCTTGTCTAGGACTGGCAAATCATCAGGTCTATCCTTGATATACTTTTTCCATTCCACTAGAGTATCAAAAGCTCTTGTTGCTTCATCCCTCCTTCGATTGTGGTCATGGAGGATGTTAGAATGGCGCTCAAATGCATTGTATGTCTCCTGCATCTCATTAAATCCTTCAAAAAGACTAACCATTCGTTGATAAAGGTCACCATGAATTTTCCAAGCCAACTGTTTAAATTCTTCGTTGTTAGCCAGAATATTTCACCTATTGTTGACAACAAGGTGTTTCGCTGGTCTGAATGGTTCAGATCCAGAACAAATAGATCACAGAGGCTGATAAATATCCATAGACGCTGTATATATCTGGAATACAAGGCTTTGATAGTCCACCTGTGTACCTACAATCAAGCTCAACACGAAATGAATCAAAGCAACCAGAATATGATCTACTAATCTATGCTAGTGACTAAGGAATCTAGCAATATATATCTGAAATAAAACATCAACAATATAAATGGGATAGAAAATGAACTTGCATTAGAAATATGACGAAGTTTACAACCAAGCCTTAATGTTGACATGCATCTCCATGAAACCAGCTCTTCATCCCCAAAAGCTCCGACTCTAGCTCTCTATGCTCTCTCCAAATGATCTTGGGCCAAGAATCAATCCAACAGCATAACAATACCTTCAATGTTCCCCCATCAACCATGGCTATGAGCTCATATTTATAGGGCTTTAATGGATAGAGATGGTTGAGAAATTAGTGGGTAAGGTGGCCTCTAAGATCCTAGGATGAGGTATCTCGAGCTCAACCAACCCACAATAGTAGGGATAAGGCAGTACACGAGGCTTATCATCTGGAAGCCTCGAGAAACTTCTCTTTTTCCCTTTTTACCCAGGGTACCTCGCTTCTCCTTCTATGACAGAGTGGTTATGGTAATGACCACCTATGGACCAAGGGCAATGGGTGGTGGCACCACTTGTGGACAACCGATGAAAGGCGGTGCGAGCAGGGGTACCGCTCTTGGATAAAGGGGCATGCACCGTGTTGGGAATTTGTATGACAGATTGATAAAAAACCATTTAGTTTCTACTCGAGAAGCTGGGATTCAGGGAAAGTAGGTATGTCAAATGTCTTATCACATGATGGTGACAAGATTTTGGTATAACAGGATGCCCCCCAAAGCATGAGTCTTAGAGTGATACGATAAACAAGAGCTTTGAGAACAAGTCATCGCCAAGAGATGAAAATTTCAGCTCGATCGGAGTATGTAGTGAAGTAGAAATCTATATTACATCAGTATGTTGACTCATAGACACAAGTAACCAGACTCATAGCTGCAGACCAATACAAGGTAGATCCATGAGTGGAATAAACAAGCATGGCTACTAGAATACAGCGTAGATCCATGTGATAGAGGACTCAAACTTGGACATAGCTACCTGACATACAACATAGATCTACGTCATACAAATGCAAATTTGAGCATAGACACGACCATACAAATGTGGATCCATGCTAGATATACAAAACTCTATCGCAACCTGGAGAAAAAGCAATGAGCGCTTTTAAACAAATGCCCAGGGTCTTTGTCTCGTCTTCCACAAAGTATGATTCTATCCATGTGATTACAATGATCTGAAGTCGGACATGGTAGAAACCACTTGATTACCGGCCAATGATGTGAACCGTTAACAAGTACGAGGGATATCCCATTAATGTCATTGATTCCCAAGGTACCCTAGTACAATCTACTGAGTGCGAATAGACGTCCTGATGTCAAACACCCAGTCGATTCTATCGATCAAAGGTCAATGATGTGAACCTATGTCGAGATCAAGAGAATCTGTCATTAAGGCAAACAGATCTTAAGGTACTAAATATTGTTTCTAAGACTATTTTCCAGATGATGAGCTGATGTCGACGAGAATAGTCTAGTCAAAGGAGGGCCATGATGAGTCCCACATCAACGACACAAAACTCGGAACATAGCTTTGAAATGATGTGAATGTAGTAACCATATGACTGACTCAAAGATACTGACACAAAGACTGTGTAGACTGCAGAGGTAAGACTTCTTCAAATCCCCTTTGAACATTGGGTGGCATGACAAAAAGACTTGGCAGCATGACTAGACAGGATAGATACACAATGCAACAACAGACAATGCATTATTTTGAAAGACTCAAGGGATTGACATGACTCATGAAAGTGGATCGTCATGGAGATCAGCTGAATACCCAATTGACTGATATGATTGTGCAGACAAGCGCCATGTTCAAAGGTAACAACAAACAACTGCCATTATTTTCAAAATGATTCCCTTCCCATTTCCCCCATCATGATTGATGAGTGCCTCTTTTCGATTTTACGAGTTCAAAGAGGGTAACAAACACTCGATATAGCTTGTCGAAAGACAAGTCCAAACTCATATGTTTTATGAACCTGAGATAGGAGGGGTTCATTCCCAAAATGGGTCTCTCAATGTTTAATTTAACGAGTCCACTGAAAGAAAACTCGGTATCGTTCATGTTTAGAGAGTCTGAACGAATACGGAAGAAGACTCCATGGGGGTCCTTTTTTGTATGATTTAGTCTCCAAGGCCCGAAAAGTATAAAATCATACCTTAGAGAACTCTTCCAGTCATGATTGGATGGAGTGTTCCTTTCTCGTAAATAGTCCTATCCGAACCAAGAAAGAGATAACCTACCGTTGGACGGACGACTCTTCAAATACTTTAACGAGCATGCAGAAGACAAGATCGCTCGACGATCTTTTCATATTTGGGGAGCCTGAAAAGGGTTTAAAGAGAACTCCATTATCCTTTTTCATGTTTGAATTCAGAGCACGAAAAAGTAATAAACTAAGCTCAAACCACTTTTCATGTTTTAACCAGAGCACAAAAAATGAAAAGTAAGCTCAACACCATCTTACTGTTTTTAACGAGCTCAAAGATCAGTTGAAAGAATGCTCAGGGGTTGGTTTTATTAATTCTTGCACATGATCTAGGAACTAAGATTCAATCTCATCAAAGAATTATTAACAATTACTCATGAATTAGCAATAACTGGAATACCCAATAGGTTTCCTCTCTGTATATTATATAAACAATAAAGGATTACAATTCCATGCATAGCAATGGCTTAACTCAATGAGTGAGTCTAGCTTAACTGACTCTTTGCCATGCAATCTCACTCAGTTAACCACTTGACAAAAAACCTTAATTGACTCACCAATCCTAACTAAAGTTGGAGTGCAATAAATGACTTAATCTCAACTGAAGGAGATCAAACACATGTCATAGAAACCAACCATCAAGTGCTAGTACTGCATGACTCCAATAAACCTTGATGAGGTTAACTGAAGCTGAACTGACCATCAGAAGTTGGTGAAGGCGCCTAGTTCACTCCAGTTCATTAAATAATAATAAAATAATCAATAAATACTGATTAAATAATATATTTAATGCATGGAGGCGCCTTAACTGACTGTAACTGATCGGTTGAACTGAAAGTAACCCCCAGTTAGCAATTAGGTGCATGAATGTCACCCAGATCACCCCTGGAGTGCTCCAATTAGCCTCCTTGACTATAGGGAAGGCTAAGTTAGCCTCCTTGACTGTAGGAAGGCGTGAGGATGACTGGGATGATGGTAATTAATGCTCCACTGATGTCAATTAAACTTAGGATAGTGGTTTAACTAGGCCAATTTGACCGAAAGAGTGTGTATGATGGTAAATGTCTCCAACAGGTTTCATTTTTACGCAAGCTTGAAACCAGTGGGTAAACTATGCTTGAAAAATCCCATTAACATGGTATACAGAGGTTGGAATCTTGCCCCCAGCATGATTGCTAGCGAAGCTTACCGCTAACATGGTTGCTAGCGGCTCGACATGGCCCCAAGCTTCATTTCGTTGGACGATTCTTCTTCCATACCCAACCTAAAAACCTGGTTACTAATGTGAAAATGTTCACTAGGGGGTAGGAAGAATGAGAATCAGGCAGGTGAAAAGAAGGTTCAAGTTCTAACACTAAAGTGAAGACTCGACTCAAGGGAAGGGGATCTGTTTCATTTTTACACAAGCTTGAAACAGAAGGTAACTATGCTTGGAACATGGTTTCATTTTTATGCAAGCTTGAAACCAAAAGGTAAACTATGCTTAAGGAAATCCATTTCATTTTTTAATGAGCTTGACATAGAATGGGAACTTTGCTCAGTAAAAAATGACATGATGGTTAGAACCTGACATGATGTTCAGGTGCTATTTCATTTTTTAACGAGCTTGGCATAGAATGGGAACTTTGCTCAAAACATGGTTTCATTTTTATGCAAGCTTGAAACCAAAAGCGTAAACTATGATTAAGGAGTGGTTTTATTTTTTAACGAGCTTGAAACCAAAAGTAAACTATGCTCTAGACATGGTTTCATTTTTATGCAAGCTTGAAACCAAAAGCATAAACTATGCTTAAGGAGTGGTTTTATTTTTTAACGAGCTTGAAACCAAAAGTAAACTATGCTCTCTCCAAATGATCTTGGGCCAAGAATCAATCCAACAACATAACAATACCTTCAATGTTTCCCCCTCAACCATGGCTATGAGCTCATATTTATAGGGCTTTAATGGATAGAGATGGTTGAGAAATTAGTGGGTAAGGTGGCCTCTAAGATCCTAGGATGAGGGATCTCAAGATCAACCAACCCACAACAGTAGGGATAAGGCAGTACACGAGGCTTATCATCTAGAAGCCTCGAGAAACTTCTCTTTTTCCCTTTTTACCTAGGGTACCGCACTTCTCCTTCTATGACAGAGCGGTTCTGGTAATAACTGCCTATGGACCAAGGGAAATGGGTGGTGGCATCGCTTGTGGACAACCGATGAAAGGCGGTGCGAGCAGGGGTACCGTTCTTGGATAAAGGGGCATGTGTGGTGCTGGGAATTTGTATGAAAGATTGATAAAAAACCATTTAGTTTCTACTCTAGAAGCTGGGATTCAGGGCAAGTAGGTATGTCAAATGTCTTATCACATGATGGTGACATGATTTTGGTATAACATTCGTCTGTAAATTTAAAGAATGAAGACGTAACATATATAAATTTAAAATCTTTAAGCTGCCCCTCCAGGGTGGCAATCTTCCGAGTTTGCTCATCATTCACCCCTTTTTCTTCTTCAAGTTGTTGCTTGAGAAGGTTATTTTGGTCTTGATTTTTCCTTAGCTTCTCTTCATATTCATTCTTCAAGTCTTGCAGTTCCTGTTGATGTTGTCTGTTTTCCTGAGCTTGTTCCTGCTTGGACCTTTGCAACTCTTGTTCCTTTTCCTCAACTTATTTGTTCAACAAAGAGACCGAATCAAAATTTCCACAACAAAGGAACCCATGGCAGCTACAGTCTCTAAATATTTTTGTTTAACATCATTAGAGGCCCTCTTCCACACAATTTGGTTTGGCACCGAACCTTGCTTGAAGGTTCCTTCTCTGGATCTCTTGGATCCTTTCTTTACTACGACCTTTTCCTTCCTGCTCCAAAAATACTGCCCCAAGGAGACAACTGCATCCTCACCAAATTCATCCACCTCCTCTACTGTTGAGATGGTCCCTTCAGGGATTGTAACTATAGTTGCAGGATAGGGAGTGTCAGGTGTAGGGGTCTGCATACTAACAGAGGGGATGGTAATAGAGGGTGTGGATGTATAAGAGGTAGGGGTGAAAATATGGAAGTGGGAACATATGTGATGGGTTAAGGGGAAGTGACAAGAATGGGCTAGTAGGTTGTGAGACTAATGAACGGGTTTGTGAATATGTGGAAGTGGTATGCAACTCAAATGGTGTTGAAAAAATAGGTAAAGTGGGAAAAGGGGTAGAAATAGGCATGTGTATAGATACTGAAGGTGTGCCATTACTGGAAGAAAGAATATGGGAGAGGTTAATCTACGAAAAGGTATGTTGAGGGATGGTAGTTTCAAATGGATTCCCAGCTGACTGGGTGGTTTAACTATTTGTTGGTAAGCTGGTAGGAATGGTGACAAGACACACATATGTGGAGGGAGAGATCTCCTCCTCAAGGTCACTTTCAATATCCTGCACCTCAACATTTGTAGGCAGTGGTGGATCAACTTGTTGAATTGGTTGAACTTATAGAATTGGCTATTCTTTCCTCTAGACTACTTGTGTTGGAGGTTGTGGATTGCTTCCTGTGCTTGAACCCATGGAATGGCTTCTTCAATCTTCTATATCTTTGGCTATGGCTTAGAAATGGCTGCATGTGCCTCCACTTCTAAGCTGAGTTTTTCTAAACTCTTCTCGATCTCTGCTTATCTGTGCAGGGCCTAAAGTGTAGATGAAAGTTGGGATCTTATGTGATATTCCAAAATAGATTTCCCTTTATCTTTTATTTATTTAGCAGGACTAGACGAAGAGCTAGCTAATGACCGCTTTGCTTCTTTTTATGTTGTTTTCTTTTGGACATTTTCTTCCACTATCAATTCGAGCTTCATCTAATGCAACACTGTTGTCTTATGATCCTTTTGATACTAGAAGATGAAGCTTTTATCCTGTGGGGTAGGGATCCTGCTCACCACTACAAAAAATTCATTAGCACCTATGTAAATTGAGTTATCGGGGTTTTCGTGATAGACATCCCAAATTTAGGGGAAACTTGGGCCAACCCTTTCTCTTGGCCGTTATGAGATTTGTGAAGGCCCCATCAATGGCAATATGAAAATGTATCTCTTGAAGTGCCATCACGTCTGACACTACCCTGGGCAACATATGTACAGTGTCGCTGCCCCAAATTTGGATGTAGGAGAAATACTCACCCACGTACCAATCCCCCATGGTGGAGATTAGTGCCTTGGCCATGTCATAGAAAGCATCCCCTTCGAAAATTTTCTGATATATCGACCCAATGAAGTGGTCACATATGTCATAAATGTGAGGAACAAAGTTGTCCTCCGATAAAGCCGAGCATTAGATGTGAACATGAGGTGAACTCTTGGTCCAATTCCATCCCATTGTCGAGAATGGAGATGTTACGCAAAATATGTCCATTACATAACCTAACACATAGAAAGAAGGATTCCTAGATGTCGAGTTCTTCTGATACTTATCAATGGCCTCTTTAAACACAACTGAGAGAATTTGTGCCCTGTTGAACGATTCACCTGTAGTCAGGACATGATAAGCGAGGGGCACCCATTCTACTTTAAAGATATTACAATTGGGTAACCCGTATAACCTGCAGAGCATTGCCGCCAACATAGAGAATGACTCCCTAAACCAAGAGATGGGATAGGATTTATCAGGCCTTGGGATAAACTCAACAGGTTTATCCATCCATGATTTAATCATCTCTTCCAAATTAAATTGGGTCATGGAAGCTTCAAGAAATTTAGCATTCAACAACTATTGTGGTGGGTTGAGGACGTATGCTCTTGCAAAGACCTCAGGGCGAAAAGAGGCTAGTTGGGTTTGTGTGTGATCCTCAAAAGATCGCTCTTTGGGGTTTGCGTGGTCAAGTGCCCACTTGATTGGGTCTGTGTAAGGAATGAACGGAGGTCTGGTCGTGATACAATGGAGCTGGAATTTGCTAATGTTGGTGTAAACTGACTGGTCATGGGAAATGGAGAAAAATTTGTCATTATCGAAAATGGCATAGATTCAGGACCAGTCCAGGTAGTAGTTTTTTGACACTTGTCCGCTGGTGTCAGAGAATATACCAGCATTTGGGTCCTTACTATTCTGCTCGTTCAGAGTAGTCTTAGACCTTTTAGTCCTTGACATGTTTGCAGTCTGGGAGGTAAGTTTTGATAAAAATTTGGTGACCATAATTAAAATTTACCCAATAGAAAAAAAAAACCAAATTGAACCGTTGAGAACTGAGAAATTTGAGAAACTTACCTGTAGATAGCTTGAAAACAGGAAGATTCGTGGGCTTGGTGAGAAAATCACAGTAAAATATTAGCGTAGGTGAAAATTGCAAGTTGAAATGGTGAACAAATCGTAAAATTCGACTGATTTAAATTAGCCAAGTCCAACGATGAAATAGACCTACACCACAGATTTCGAAAAGATCAATGGTCAAGTTTAGAGCAAGAAACCAAATTGCAGAGATAAATTTTAACCAATTTCTTCAATTTTGATTTCCGCAGTTCGTAGTCCGCATTGCAGGTTGTGGGAATGCGGGTTGATATCTGCAACCAAAAATGGATTTCTTAACTTTCGCAATCTGTAATTCACATTGCGGGTTGCAGAATTACTGGAATGCAATTTTACAATTTTATTATTTATTTGATTTTCTGATTTCCGCAATTCGCAATGTGGGTTGCAAAAATGCGGAACCAAAAATTGAAATTTTATTCGCGAAAAGATTTTTCGACATTCTTAATCTGCATTGCGAGTTGCAGGAAAACATTTTTCAAAACCTCCCAAAAAAGACTTTCACTATTCGCGTTGCGAATTGCGGAATGCAGGTTGCGGTAAAGAAAAAATGACTAAAGAAAAAGGTTGCTTCCTCAATCTAGAGAACCAAAAAACACAAGCCTTTGATGAAATTTATTAAAAATCAAAACATAGTACTTACAATAAGCATGAATAAGACTCCACGATCAAAATCACAACCTTAAAGGTTACCTTAGTGAATGACTGGGGCTCCCATTTTAGCAGTTGAAATGGGATCTGTTGCTTCCAGCAAAAGTGGTTGCAGAAGAAGATGAACAGATCCCATTCATCCCTAAAGTGAGGTTATGACTAGAACCACCTGGCACGTCAAAGAGGTAACAATCTAGTAGCCGTAAGAAAGCAATAACACCACCACCAGATGTTGAAGAACCATGCTGCGAGATTATGTTCCGCTAAGGCCAACAGATGCACCTAAGATTTCAATTTCCAAGAATGCAAGGTACCCACTGGTAGCACCGAGTGTACCTAAAGGAGTTCGGATAACAATGAACATACTCCTAAATATCAAGAAGATGAGCTTTGTCGTCCATGACCTAAGGAAATTTCAAAAATTCATAATCGACAAATACACAATTGCTATCCTCGAGACAGAGGATGACCCTACCCACTTAGTTCCAATGGAATGGGCAAGAGGACTAGACAAAGCTGATTTATTGTCACTCAAGCACATGCCGCATTCCGGCTGTAGTGTAGAGGTGAATTCATGTGTTAAACAATTGCTAGTGTCGTTCCATGGTGGATTTCTATGGCTAGAATGGAAGGTTTCTATTGATGTCGAGCTTATAGCAACGATTACGAGACCCCCACTTGCAGGTGTCGACCCAACACCATTTTTTGCTAGAAAAGAACAAGACAATTTGTTTATGAATAAACTTAAAGAAAAGTACAACCTGATCAGAGACACCAAAGGATTTTCCATCGCCTCTATCAATGATTTTACTGTTTGGTTCACAGCTAAAGTCCTATATACCAAATTTTCGTGAAATATGCGACTGAACCAGTGCGTTGTAGGGACGATTGTTGCAGTAGAGTTATGTGCAGCAGGTGTTTAACTCAATTGGTCACAATATATGCTAAATGAACTGTTAGAAAATGTGGAGGAGTCATAGGAGAAAGGTAATGCATTTCATTATCATGGATACTTAATTTGATTTCATTTGTTGCATTGATAGAACCAACAAACTACCAGGGGGTAGATGTCCCTATTTTATGTTGAGGAGCTCGATACCAGAATCTTTGGTTCAAAAAATTTAAAGTAGAGGAAAAAATAAAACAATGTAGAGTTATTTTTGCAAGTAGAGGCCCTGCAATATCATGTCAGAAAGCATTCCATAATTACCGAGGCGACCGTTAAGCAGTTCAAAAACAATATTAGATTTTCGGTTGTGGCCCATCATATCTTGTTGTAGCCGCGAAAAGACCTACAACGCCAATTTCTTGTGACATAGTATCAACTATCGGCTGCAAAAATTGAGGCCATTATTCAAGATTGGCCGGAAGAATGGCGAGTTCATGTTGTAGATGACCAGTTATCAGATGATGAAGAGGTGCGACAGAATGATCCATCGATGTAAAAGGATGGGAGATAAGGAGAAAACCCACCAGAGGAAAACTCAGAGGCAAATCCATAAAATACCCAAAAGGAGCCAAGCACGACTCCAACAGACCTAGTAGTAGGGGAAAGAGGAAGCAAACATAGAAGTTTGCGATGCGTCATAAGAAGAGGAAAGACGACAAATCCACTGGAACTGTTAGCCTTACCAATGATGATTTTACATTGTTGACATAAACAATGACTAGGATCGCCAATCAAAGTCTCAAGAAGATAGATGAGCGACAAACAGAGCTAACTAGCAATATCACAGACTTATTACAAACACTCAGTAAGGAAGTGAAAGAATTAAGAGTGGCGGTCGACTACAAACCTGTTAAGGCCTGGAACTTCGCAGGCAACAACAGCAAGGGATTCTCCCCAGTCAACGTTCCCAACTAGCTCGTGACTGTTTGGTGTAGGGAATCTGTCCGGTTTGTGGTCCGGCCACCGTAGGTCAAGAAACAAAAATAAAAGGTTTTACCGGTTGCAGCCCGGTCCACCGTATATATTTTTGTATTTTTTGACTTAAAGTATGATATGCAAGTGCTTATTTAACATGCAGATTGATGTAGAATATGAGGAGCGGTCACAATGTGATGCGCAGGTTCTTACCTCTCGTCTTAAACTCTCTCGCATCTAAATCACACACAACAAGAAATTACAACTAACTACCTAGCCTATCCCTAGGGAGCAAATTATCATTCATTAATGAGTAATGTGTATTGTGCATGCATTATAAAGAGAAATTACAGATAGCTAATATTCCTTCCTACAACACATGAACGATTAAAGATATTTAGACAATCAGATAGCCAATTGTTTATGAACAACATGCATTGCTCATGGTGGTAATTTCACAGAATAAACCAGAAATCATTCAAACAAGAACATAGGTTCAAAGAGTTAGAACGATCTCAGAGTTAATGGACACAAAGCTGAAAATGAAATAGTTCCTCTTCAACAAATCCATAGCACAACATTTGAACATTCCACCAAGCTTTCTCCAACAGGAAAATTGTAATTATCTATTGCAAAAGGAAATAGTTCTTCTTACAATATGTCTTCACAAATCTAACTGCGAAAAAGCCCCTCTTCCCTCTAATTTTCCTACATTTATACAAAAACAACAAAACCTTTGGGTTGCCCCATCGGGTGACCTTTGGGCTCCCCCAACCGTTTAATCTCACAATTTTGTCCTTTGTGAGTGCTCATGATTTATGCAATACGTTACATTTCAGATTTATGAATTAAGAGCATTTTTATGAAAAAAAAGGACCAGCTTGGTAATTGCCAAACTTTTCCAAGCCTGGGCCTCTGCCTCTATTTATTTTGCTCAGTAATTCGTTGGTCTCTTGCTAGATCCAGTAGAGCAACGGCGGGAGACGGAAAGACTACGGGCTCCACGGCAAATAAAACATATCGGTGAGCAGAAGAAGTAAGGACTGCAGAAGAATAGTCCTATTCACAGCCGCAACGGCGGAAGACCATCAGACTGCGAATTCCGCAGTGAACATAAAACATCAGCGAAAGGAAAATTTATAAGTCGGATGGTTAGTCCGTTCCAGAGCTACCATTGCGGAAGAAAAAGGAACTACGGCTTCCGCTTGAAGTTATAAACCATTCCGAGAGCGAAAGGCAATATATCGCAAAGTCAAAAACCTCGGCATCGAAAAATAAAAGAGCTAACCGTCGGAACATTCAGCGTCTAGCTTCCACAACGGCGGAAAACGTAAGGATTACGGCTTCCGCTTTACTGTCCAAAAACTTTCGACAGTGAAAATTTATCAAAAAAACAAAGTGTTAAGTGCTCGAAAGATTTAGGATGGGCAATGATGAAATCAATTCGTTTAACCCCCAAAATAGTGACAGCAAAGAGAAACAATCTCTGACTCAAACGTAAACAGACTTCCGATAGCAATGAAGGCAATCATTCAGACCAAAAAGACATCGTTTTCAAAACTCCACTGTTAATGCGTTTGTAGACAGGAAGCGGTTTTCCGAAAAGCATGAAAGCAACTAACGTCACTTCAACTTCAAACAATACAAGTTTGTAGCAGAGGGAAAACATAAATAGAGTCTAGCAATCCAAACAATCTTAGGCAAGATAAAAATTAAAAGGAGGGTCCAAAATTTTAAAAGAATTTGCGAGAAAAGTTGCAGCTGCAACAAAACCACAATTATCTGAGTCACAAAACTTTGCTGGCCCATCGGAGGAATTATCTAGTGATGTGTCGATACACATCCTAGAAATAAAGACTCAAGTGTTGGGTGAAGCTCTCAACTTAGGGACAACAGAGATAAATTCCATGGCCAAAAGCTTGGGCCATGTCTCTATAAATTTCTCTGCACTGCCTATGTACGAAGTATATGTTATTCAGAATCCCGCGGTAGCAGAAATGTGTTAGGATATTTAGACACTTAGGAGTTAGTTAAGATCAACTTGTGTAATATATCCATTAGGTAAAAGTCTGTTTCTTTAGTATGCATTTGTAAATATTCTAATCCGACGGTCACGATATGTTCTAGACATAGAGTGATCCGACGGTTGAACTTCTCTTAGATCATACCTACCATTGATCCGTGGCTTAACCCCCGATTGGTCTATGATATATATTTAAATAACATAGAGGGTCCTTGTCTAATTGATTGATTATGAGAATCTCATATGTAACTTTATTTCTTTTGCATAATAAATTGCTCCAAGTAGCTATTTGGCTAGGGCTGTGGACTGTTTCCCTCTCGAGGGTTTTAACCACGTGACAAACATTGGTGTGTTGATCTGTGATCTATTTGTGTGAAGTGGTTGTTGAAGGTGTTCAGTATTTTGGGAGTACCCTGTGCACCCGAACATGGTATCAGAGCTTTTATGAAGAGGTGCTTTCGGTTTTGATCAAGATCTGGAACCGGTGTTGCCGAAAGTTTAAAAGGATTTTTGCTTCTGAATTTTCTATGCATTTTTGGCCTATGGGAGCTATTCCATTGCGTCTGGAGCACTGTTTCCATTAGGAAATAGTTTTTGATTCATTGAAAACCGTTTCCATTTGCTCTAGAAACACCCATTTCGGCAAATTTGAAGGTATAATGTTACAGTGACAGATTTGTTTTTTTTTAAATCTCTCATATTTTATCAGTTTATTATTAGATCTTTTCTTGTTTTAGTCTCAAACCGTTGCCTTCCCTGACTGCGTATGCTCTTTGCCGTGCACCTTGCGTGATTGCGGCGAATCAAAAACAGTAAGAGAAAGTTTTTTTTTCTTGTCTTCTCGACTACGTATGCTCTTTGCCGTGCACCTTGTGCGATCACGACAAATCAGAAACAACGAGAAAACTTGAAAACATAGACTTTTCAGGTAAGCTAACCAAAATCTAACCCCATTGTGTGGAATTTTTTTTTTTATTTTTTTTATTTTTCGTTTTTTTTTGTGATTTGCAGGAAAAGAAAGCAAGCACGGAGAACGAGAGAGAAGAGTAAAAAAAAAAGAAAAAAAAAGGCCCCTTCCTCTTTCCATTATTTTATGTACCTTTTAAGATTAACTCACTTGGTCCAAAGTTGCTTTATTACTTAATAGGTCTTGAGTTCAAGTCTTATTAAGCTACTTTTTAGTGCATGCAATTTCTATTTTCAAGTTATTTTATTGTAAAAGTGCATCTCACATAAATAAAATAAAATAAAAGTGAGTCACTTAAGTCTTTTAATTTATTGCCGCACTATTTAAAAGTCACATTATTGTAAAAGTGAACATCACTTATTCTACAAAAGTGATTCACTTCAAAGCAACTTTATTGTAAAAAGTGATTGTCAAAGGTTGATCTTGGGAAGATGGGGCTTCTTTTTTTAGTTGTTCAAAGTTAATATCTGCCATGTCACTATTGGGGACATCTTCAACATTTTCTTTGATCAAGCATAACTTCATCATCCAGAATCAGTTTTAAGTGTCGTTTTTTTTTAAAACGCATATTTTTTCGACCTCTTTGCATCCATATAGTTAGTTTCTATTATTTCAGTCATTATTTATAGTATGGCCGCCCCTTGTGATATTATACTTACAAGTTCTAACTATTTCTCATGGAAATCTCGTATGAAAGATGTTTTGTGAAGTAGGGGACTTTTCAGGATAATCTCAGGGAAAGAAACAAAACCCACTGATGATGATAAGAAAATTAAATGGGAAAAGAGATGTGATGAATCTCGTGAATTGATTGGGATGTCAATCTCTACTGATTTGCGATTCCACATATCTGGAATTGATGAACCTAATCTCGCTTGGGAAAAGTTGGAATCTGTGTTTGGTAAACACAATGAAATTCGGGGTCATCAACTTGAGAATGAGTTGCTTTCCTTGAATCGAAATGATTTTTAATGCATTTAAGACTATTTATCTAAGTATAAAACTCTTAGACTCTTATGTGTAGAATGCAAGATTAAGAAAGAAGACAAATAATGTATTTATCATATTCTTTCAAAACTTGGACCTGCATATTCTGTTTTTGTATCTACATTCTACTACATGAAAGAATCCTTGACTGCAGCTAGCTATCAAGAGCCTAGCCTTGAATCCCTTTGTGATTCCTTAATTAGAGAGCAAGATAAGCTCATTCATCTTGGAATAATTAACAATGCAAATACATCTAGGAAAGCCTTATTGTCCCAACAGAAAGAAAATTCCAAGCCTCCCAAGAAACATAATTTTCACAATAATAAGCAAAACAACAAGGGTCCCAAACCGTCTCAGTTAGCTCCTTCTTTAAAAAATGACAAAGGATCCAAGCAAAAAGGAAAGAAGACTGAGCATCATTGCAATTTTTGTGGGAAAGATAATCATGATGAATCTAAGTGTTTTAAGAAGATGGCAGCCTTGGAAGCAACAATGAAGAAGCACCACATCAGCATAGATTCGTCTTCAGAATCTACCTCTCATGGACATGCACTTTGTGCTTCTTATTACTCTTATATTGCATGTTCTTCTTCTACTTCAATTGAATGAGTCGTTGATTCTGGAGCATCTTATCATATGGCTAAGGATAAAGCCATCTTTTCTACTATGCATGAATGTAACACCAAACAAATATTTGTTGGTGATGATAGATCTCTAAGTGTTGTAAGATATGGAACAGTTCCAGTAGAAAATGGTCATTTCAGTGATGTACTATATGTTCCAAAAATTTCCTGTAATTTGTTATCAGTCTATCAAATTACTCATTCAGGTGAAGGTAAAACTGTGACGTTTACACCTCACCAAGTTGTGATCAAGGATTTTAAAAATCCTCAAAATATCCTTGCTACTGGAACTGTTGATGATATTACCAGGTTGTAGAAATTTAACAACTTTGGGTCATCACCTTTTCCTTCAGTTTTTGTTGCTCATAGTGATAACTTGAGAAAACTTTGGCATGAGGGATTTGGTGACTTAATTTATCGCTCATTGCAACAACTATGTAAAGACAATATGGTGACTGATCTTCTGCTGATATCTTGAAAGGATGGTGTTTGTTTTGGTTGTGTACTCGAAAAACATCATCGGGACAATTTTGAGAAACGTGCCTCTTGGCACGCCTCGGTTCCCTTAGAGCTTGTGCATAATGATTTGTGTGGCCCTCTTCCATTTGCTTCCTTTTCTGGTTTCAAATATTTCTTAACTTTCATTGATAACTACTCCAGATACACTTGGGTTTACTTCCTAAAACTTAAGAGTGAAGTATTTAACATGTTCTTGGCCTACAAGGCCCTTGTTGAAAAACAATCTGGTCATCAAATTATTAAGTTAAGATATGACAATGGAGGAGAATATGTTAACAACAAGTTCACTACTTTTTGCAATGAACAAGGAATCCAACAATAGGACACTGTTCCATATACACCACAACAAAATGGTGTAGCTGAACGGAAGAACTGCACTTTAAAAGAAATGGCTAATTGTATGATCCAATCTAAGGGACTAAGTCTTCAATATTGGGATGAGGCCATAAATTGTGCAAATTACATAGTTAATCGCACACCCACTAAAGTTTTACAGGGTATAACACCGAAAGAAGCATGGAGTAAAATTAAAGAAGATGTAAGTCTGTTACGGAGAGAAATTCCTATGGCTTGGGGTACCACAACAAACAGCTAGACTCCAGAAATCAATCTTTCCCAATATGCAATAGAAATAAAAACATCT